>JANJGN010001153.1:0-184409 GCA_026770705.1 Isurus oxyrinchus
TATTCAACAACAACCTCAACATTGAAAAACAACAACAACCTCAACATTGAAAAACACCAACAAATTCAACAACAACCTCAACATTGAAAAACACCAACAAATTCAACAACAACCTCAGCATTGAAAAATAACAACAACCTCAACATTGAAAAACACCAACAAATTCAACAACAAACTCAACATTGAAAAACAACAACAACCTCAACATTGAAAAACACCAACAAATTCAACAACAACTTCAACATTGGAAAACACCAACAAATTCAACAACAACCTCGAAATTGAAAAACACCAACAAATACAACAACAACCTCAACATTGAAAAACAACAACAACCTCAACATTGAAAAACACCAACAAATTCAACAACAACCTCAACATTGAAAAACAACAACAACCTCAACATTGCAAAACACCAGCAAATTCAACAACAACCTCAACATTTAAAAACACCAACAAATTCAACAACAACCTCAACATTGAAAAACAACAACAATCTCAACATTGAAAAACACCAACAAATTCAACAACAACCACAACATTGAAAAACAACAACAACCTCAACATTGAAAAACACCAACAAATTCAACAACAACTTCAATATTGAAAAACACCAACAAATTCAACAACAACCTCGACATTGAAAAACAACCTCAAATTCAACATCAACCTCAACATTGAAAAACACCAATAACCTCAAAATTGAAAAAGCACCAACAAATTCAACAACAACCTCAACATTGAAAAACACCAACAACCTCAACATTGAAAAGCAACAACAACCTCAACATTGAAAAACACCAACAAATTCAACAACAACCTCAACATTTAAAAACAACAACAAATTCAACAACAACCTCAACATTGAAAAACAACAACAACCTAAACATTGAAAAACACCAACAAATTCAACAACAACCTCGACATTGAAAAACAACAACAACCTCAACATTGAAAAACACCAACAAATTCAACAACAACCTCAACATTGAAAAACACCATCAAATTCAACAACAACCTCAGCATTGAAAAACCACAACAACCTCAACATTGAAAAACACCAACAAATTCAACAACAACCTCAACACTGAAAAACAACAACAACCTCAACATTGAAAAACACCAACAAATTCAACAACAACTTCAACATTGAAAAACACCAACAAATTCAACAACAACCTCGAAATTGAAAAACACCAACAAATACAACAACAACCTCAACATTGAAAAACAACAAAAACCTCAACATTGAAAAACACCAACAAATTCAACAACAACCTCAACATTGAAAAACAACAACAACCTCAACATTGCAAAACACCAGCAAATTCAACAACAACCTCAACATTTAATAACACCAACAAATTCAACAACAACCTCAACATTGAAAACACCAACAAATTCAACAACAACCTCAACATTTAAAAACGCCAACAAATTCAACAACAACCTCAACATTGAAAAACAACAACCTCAACATTGAAAAACACCAACAAATTCAACAAAAAATTCAACATTGAAAAACACCAACGAATTCAACAACAACCTCAACATTGAAAAACAACAACAACCTCAACATTGAAAAACACCAACAAATTCAAAAACAACCTCAACATTGAAAAACACCAACAAATTCAACAACAACCTCAACATTGAAAAACACCAACAAACTCAACAACAACCTCAACATTGAAAAACAACAACAACCTCAACATTGAAAAACACCAACAAATTCAACAACAACCTCAACATTGAAAAACACCAACAACCTCAACATTGAAAAACACCAACAAATTCAACAACAACCTCAACATTGAAAAACAACAACAACCTCAACATTGAAAAACACCAACAAATTCAACAACAACCTCAACATTGAAAAACAACAAACTCAACATTGAAAAACACCAACAAATTCAACAACAACCTCAACATTGAAAAACAACAACAACCTCAACATTGAAAAACACCAACAAATTCAACAACAACTTCAACATTGAAAAACACCAACAAATTCAACAACAACCTCAACATTGAAAAACAACAACAACCTCAACATTGAAAAACACCAACAAAATCAACAACAACCACAACATTGAAAAACAACAACAACCTCAACATTGAAAAACACCAACAAATTCAACAACAACCTCAACATTGAAAAACACCAACAAATTCAACAACAACCTCAACATTGAAAAACAACAACCTCAACATTGAAAAACACCAACAAATTCAACAAAAAATTCAACATTGAAAAACACCAACGAATTCAACAACAACCCCGACATTGAAAAACACCAACAAATTCAACAAAAACCTCAACTTTGAAAAACAACAACAACCTCATCATGGAAAAATACCAACAAATTCAACAACAACCTCAACATTGAAAAACAACAACATCCTCAAAATTGAAAAACACCAACAAATTGAACAACAGCCCCAACATTTAAAAACAACATCAACCTCAACATTGAAAAACACCAACAAATTCAACCACAACCTCAACATTGAAAAACACCAACAAATTCAACAACAACCTCAACATTGAAAAACACCAACAAACTCAACAACAACCTCAACATTGAAAAACAACAACAACCTCAACATTGAAAAACACCAACAAATTCAACAACAACCTCAACATTGAAAAACACCAACAAATTCAACAACATCCTCAACATTGAAAAACACCAACAACCTCAACATTGAAAAACACCAACAAATTCAACAACAACCTCAACATTGAAAAACAACAACAACCTCAACATTGAAAAACACCAACAAATTCAACAACAACCTCAACATTGAAAAACAACAAACTCAACATTGAAAAACACCAACAAATTCAACAACAACCTCAACATTGAAAAACAACAACAACCTCAACGTTGAAAAACACCAACAAATTCAACAACAACTTCAACATTGAAAAACACCAACAAATTCAACAACAACCTCAACATTGAAAAACACCAACAAATTCAACAACAACCTCAGCATTGAAAAACAACAACAACCTCAACGTTGAAAAACACCAACAAATTCAACAACAACCTCAACATTGAAAAACAACAACAACTTCAACATTGAAAAACACCAACAAATTCAACAAAAACTTCAACATTGAAAAACACCAACAAATTCAACAACAACCTCGACATTGAAAAACACCATCAAATTCAACAACAACCTCAACATTGAAAAACACCAACAACCTCAAAATTGAAAAAACACCAACAAATTCAACAACAACCTCAACATTAAAAAACAACAACAACCTCAATATTGAAAAACACCAACAAATTCAACAAAAACCTCAACATTGAAAAACACCAACAAATTCAACAACAATCTCAACATTGAAAAACACCAACAAATTCAACAACAACCTCAACATTGAAAAACACCAACAAATTCAACAACAACCTCAACATAGAAAAACAACAACAACCTCAACATTGAAAAACACCAACAAATTCAACAACAACCTCAACATTGAAAAACAACAACAAACTCAACATCGAAAATCTCCAACAAATTCAACAACAACCTCAACATTGAAAAACAACAACAACCTCAACATTGAAAAACACCAACAAATTCAACAATAACCTCAACATTGAAAAACACCAACAAATTCAACAACAACCTCAACATTGAAAAACACCAACAAATTCAACAACAACCTCAACATTGAAAAACAACAACAACCTCAACATTGAAAAACACCAACAAATTCAACAACAACCTCAACATTGAAAAACACCAACAACCTCAAAATTGAAAAAACACCAACAAA
This sequence comes from Isurus oxyrinchus, assembly GCA_026770705.1. Taxonomy (NCBI): domain Eukaryota; kingdom Metazoa; phylum Chordata; class Chondrichthyes; order Lamniformes; family Lamnidae; genus Isurus; species Isurus oxyrinchus. Next base: position 3,806 of record JANJGN010001153.1, read on the forward strand.
TTCAACAACAACCTCAACATTTAAAAACAACAACAACCTCAACATTGAAAAACACCAACAAATTCAACAACAACCTCTACATTGAAAAACACCAACAAATTCAACAACAACCTCAACATTGAAAAATAACAACAACCTCAACATTGAAAAACACCAACAAATTCAACAACAACCTAAACATTGAAAAACACAAACAACCTCAAAATTGAAAAAACACCAACTAATTCAACAACAACCTCAACATTTAAAAACAACAACAACCTCAACATTGAAAAACACCAACAAATTCAACAACAACCTCAACATTGAAAAACACCAACAAATTCAACAACAACCTCGACATTGAAAAACACCATCAAATTCAACAACAACCTCAACATTGAAAAACACCAACAACCTCAAAATTGAAAAAACACCAACAAATTCAACAACAACCTCTACATTAAAAAACAACAACAACCTCAACATTGAAAAACACCAACAAATTCAACAAAAACCTCAACATTGAAAAACACCAACAAATTCAACAACAACCTCAACATTGAAAAACACCAACAAATTCAACAACAACCTCAACATTGAAAAACACCAACAAATTCAACAACAACCTCAACATAGAAAAACAACAACAACCTCAACTTTGAAAAACACCAACAAATTCAACAACAACCTCAACATTGAAAAACAACAACAAACTCAACATCGAAAAACTCCAACAAATTCAACAACAACCTGAACATTGAAAAACAACAACAACCTCAACATTGAAAAACACCAACAAATTCAACAATAACCTCAACATTGAAAAACACGAACAAATTCAACAACAACCTCAACATTGAAAAACACCAACAAATTCAACAACAACCTCAACATTGAAAAACAACAACAACCTCAGCATTGAAAAACACCAACAAAATCAACAACAACCTCAACATTGAAAAACACCAACAACCTCAAAATTGAAATAACACCAACAAATTCAACAACAACCTCAACATTTAAAAACAACAACAACCTCAACATTGAAAAACACCAACAAATTCAACAACAACCTCTACATTGAAAAACACCAACAAATTCAACAACAACCTCAACATTGAAAAATAACAACAACCTCAACATTGAAAAACACCAACAAATTCAACAACAACCTCAACATTGAAAAACAACAACAACCTCAAAATTGAAAAAACACCAACAAATTCAACAACAACCTCAACATTTAAAAACAACAACAACCTCAACATTGAAAAACACCAACAAATTCAACAACAACCTCAACATTGGAAAACACCAACAAATTCAACAACAACCTCAACATTGAAAAACACCAACAAACTCAACAACAACCTCAACATTGAAAAACAACAACAACCTCAACATTGAAAAACACCAACAAATTCAGCAACATCCTCAACATTGAAAAACACCAAAAACCTCAAAATTGAAAAAACACCAACAAATTCAACAACAACCTCAACATTGAAAAACAACAACAACCTCAACATTGAAAAACACCAACAAATTCAACAACAACCTCAACATTGAAAAACACCAACAAATTCAACAACAACCTCAACATTGAAAAACACCAACAAACTCAACAACAACCTCAACATTGAAAAACAACAACAACCTCAACATTGAAAAACACCAACAAATTCAACAACAACCTCAACATTGAAAAACACCAACAAATTCAACAACATCCTCAACATTGAAAAACACCAACAACCTCAACATTGAAAAACACCAACAAATTCAACAACAACCTCAACATTGAAAAACAACAACAACCTCAACATTGAAAAACACCAACAAATTCAACAACAACCTCAACATTGAAAAACAACAAACTCAACATTGAAAAACACCAACAAATTCAACAACAACCTCAACATTGAAAAACAACAACAACCTCAACGTTGAAAAACACCAACAAATTCAACAACAACTTCAACATTGAAAAACACCAACAAATTCAACAACAACCTCAACATTGAAAAACACCAACAAATTCAACAACAACCTCAGCATTGAAAAACAACAACAACCTCAACGTTGAAAAACACCAACAAATTCAACAACAACCTCAACATTGAAAAACAACAACAACTTCAACATTGAAAAACACCAACAAATTCAACAAAAACTTCAACATTGAAAAACACCAACAAATTCAACAACAACCTCGACATTGAAAAACACCATCAAATTCAACAACAACCTCAACATTGAAAAACACCAACAACCTCAAAATTGAAAAAACACCAACAAATTCAACAACAACCTCAACATTAAAAAACAACAACAACCTCAATATTGAAAAACACCAACAAATTCAACAAAAACCTCAACATTGAAAAACACCAACAAATTCAACAACAACCTCAACATTGAAAAACACCAACAAATTCAACAACAACCTCAACATTGAAAAACACCAACAAATTCAACAACAACCTCAACATAGAAAAACAACAACAACCTCAACATTGAAAAACACCAACAAATTCAACAACAACCTCAACATTGAAAAACAACAACAAACTCAACATCGAAAATCTCCAACAAATTCAACAACAACCTCAGCATTGAAAAACAACAACAACCTCAACATTGAAAAACACCAACAAATTCAACAATAACCTCAACATTGAAAAACACCAACAAATTCAACAACAACCTCAACATTGAAAAACACCAACAAATTCAACAACAACCTCAACATTGAAAAACAACAACAACCTCAACATTGAAAAACACCAACAAATTCAACAACAACCTCAACATTGAAAAACACCAACAACCTCAAAATTGAAAAAACACCAACAAATTCAACAACAACCTCAACATTTAAAAACAACAACAACCTCAACATTGAAAAACACCAACAAATTCAACAACAACCTCTACATTGAAAAACACCAACAAATTCAACAACAACCTCAACATTTAAAAATAACAACAACCTCAACATTGAAAAACACCAACAAATTCAACAACAACCTAAACTTTGAAAAACACAAACAACCTCAAAATTGAAAAAACACCAACTAATTCAACAACAACCTCAACATTTAAAAACAACAACAACCTCAACATTGAAAAACACCAACAAATTCAACAACAACCTCAACATTGAAAAACACCAACAAATTCAACAACAACCTCGACATTGAAAAACACCATCAAATTCAACAACAACCTCAACATTGAAAAACACCAACAACCTCAAAATTGAAAAAACACCAACAAATTCAACAACAACCTCTACATTAAAAAACAACAACAACCTCAACATTGAAAAACACCAACAAATTCAACAAAAACCTCAACATTGAAAAACACCAACAAATTCAACAACAACCTCAACATTGAAAAACACCAACAAATTCAACAACAACCTCAACATTGAAAAACACCAACAAATTCAACAACAACCTCAACATAGAAAAACAACAACAACCTCAACTTTGAAAAACACCAACAAATTCAACAACAACCTCAACATTGAAAAACAACAACAAACTCAACATCGAAAAACTCCAACAAATTCAACAACAACCTGAACATTGAAAAACAACAACAACCTCAACATTGAAAAACACCAACAAATTCAACAATAACCTCAACATTGAAAAACACGAACAAATTCAACAACAACCTCAACATTGAAAAACACCAACAAATTCAACAACAACCTCAACATTGAAAAACAACAACAACCTCAACATTGAAAAACACCAACAAAATCAACAACAACCTCAACATTGAAAAGCACCAACAACCTCAAAATTGAAATAACACCAACAAATTTAACAACAACCTCAACATTTAAAAACAACAACAACCTCAACATTGAAAAACACCAACAAATTCAACAACAACCTCTACATTGAAAAACACCAACAAATTCAACAACAACCTCAACATTGAAAAATAACAACAACCTCAACATTGAAAAACACCAACAAATTCAACAACAACCTCAACATTGAAAAACAACAACAACCTCAAAATTGAAAAAACACCAACAAATTCAACAACAACCTCAACATTTAAAAACAACAACAACCTCAACATTGAAAAACACCAACAAATTCAACAACAACCTCAACATTGAAAAACACCAACAAATTCAACAACAACCTCAACATTGAAAAACACCAACAAACTCAACAACAACCTCAACATTGAAAAACAACAACAACCTCAACATTGAAAAACACCAACAAATTCAGCAACATCCTCAACATTGAAAAACACCAACAACCTCAAAATTGAAAAAACACCAACAAATTCAACAACAACCTCAACATTAAAAAACAACAACAACCTCAATATTGAAAAACACCAACAAATTCAACAAAAACCTCAACATTGAAAAACACCAACAAATTCAACAACAACCTCAACATTGAAAAACACCAACAAATTCAACAACAACCTCAACATTGAAAAACACCAACAAATTCAACAACAACCTCAACATAGAAAAACAACAACAACCTCAACATTGAAAAACACCAACAAATTCAACAACAACCTCAACATTGAAAAACAACAACAAACTCAACATCGAAAATCTCCAACAAATTCAACAACAACCTCAGCATTGAAAAACAACAACAACCTCAACATTGAAAAACACCAACAAATTCAACAATAACCTCAACATTGAAAAACACCAACAAATTCAACAACAACCTCAACATTGAAAAACACCAACAAATTCAACAACAACCTCAACATTGAAAAACACCAACAAATTCAACAACAACCTCAACATTGAAAAACAACAACAACCTCAACGTTGAAAAACACCAACAAATTCAACAACAACTTCAACATTGAAAAACACCAACAAATTCAACAACAACCTCAACATTGAAAAACACCAACAAATTCAACAACAACCTCAGCATTGAAAAACAACAACAACCTCAACGTTGAAAAACACCAACAAATTCAACAACAACCTCAACATTGAAAAACAACAACAACTTCAACATTGAAAAACACCAACAAATTCAACAACAACCTCAACATTGAAAAACACCAACAACCTCAAAATTGAAAAAACACCAACAAATTCAACAACAACCTCAACATTTAAAAACAACAACAACCTCAACATTGAAAAACACCAACAAATTCAACAACAACCTCAACATTGAAAAACACCAACAAATTCAACAACAACCTCAACATTGAAAAACACCAACAAACTCAACAACAACCTCAACATTGAAAAACAACAACAACCTCAACATTGAAAAACACGAACAAATTCAGCAACATCCTCAACATTGAAAAACACCAACAACCTCAAAATTGAAAAAACACCAACAAATTCAACAACAACCTCAACATTGAAAAACAACAACAACCTCAACATTGAAAAACACCAACAAATTCAACAACAACCTCAACATTGAAAAACACCAACATTTTCAACAACAACCTCAACATTGAAAAATACCAACAAACTCAACAACAACTTCAACATTGAAAAACAACAACAACCTCAACATTGAAAAACACGAACAAATTCAACAAAAACCTCAACATTGAAAAACACCAACAAATTCAACAACAAACTCAAGATTGAAAAACACCAACAAATTCAACAACCTCAACATTGAAAAACAACAACAACCTCAACATTGAAAAACACCAACAAATTCAACAACAACCTCAACATTGAAAAACAACAACAAATTCAACAACAACCTCAACATTGAAAAACAACAACAACCTCAACATTGAAAAACACCAGCAAATTCAACAACAACATTCAACATTGAAAAACAACAACAACCTCAACATTGAAAAACACCAACAAATTCAACAACAACCTCAACATTGAAAAACAACAACAAACTCAACATTGAAAAACACCAACAAATTCAACAACAACCTCAGCATTGAAAAACAACAACAACCTCAACATTGAAAAACACCAACAAATTCAACAATAACCTCAACATTGAAAAACAACAACAAACTCAACATTGAAAAACACCAACAAATTCAACAACAACCTCAACATTGAAAAACAAAAACAAATTCAACAACAACCTCAACATTGAAAAACAACAACAACCTCAAAATGAAAAACACCAACAAATTCAACAACAACCTCAACATTGAAAAACAACAAGAACCTCAACATTGAAAAACACCAACAAATTCAACAACAACTTCAACATTGAAAAACACCAACAAATTCAACAACAACCTCAGCATTGAAAAACAACAACAACCTCAACATTGAGAAACACCAACAAATTCAACAACAACCTCAACATTGAAAAACAACAACAACCTCAACATTGAAAAACAACAACAACCTCAACATTGAAAAACACCAACAAATTCAACAACAACCTCAACATTTAAAAACACCAACAAATTCAACAACAACCTCAACATTGAAAAACAACAACAATCTCAACATTGAAAAACACCAACAAATTCAACAACAACCTCAACATTGAAAAACAGCAACAACCTCAACATTGAAAAACACCAACAAATTCAACAACAACCTCAACATTTAAAAACACCAACAAATTCAACAACAACCTCAACATTGAAAAACACCAACAAATTTAACAACAAACTCAACATTGAAAAACACCAACAAATTCAACAACAACCTCAACATTGAAAAACAACAACAACCTCAACATTGAAAAACACCAACAAATTCAACAACAACCTCAACATTGAAAAGCACCAACAAATTCAACAACAACCTCAACATTGAAAAACAACAACAACCTCAACATTGAAAAACACCAACAAATTCAACAACAACCTCAACATTGAAAAACAACAACAACTTAAACATTGATAAACACCAACAAATTCAACAACAACCTCAACATTGAAAAACAACAACAAACGCAACATTGAAAAACACCAACAAATTCAACAACAACCTCAACAGTGAAAAACAACAACAACATCAACATTGAAAAACACCAACAAATTCAACAACAACCTCAACATTGAAAAACACCAACAAATTCAACAACAACCTCAACATTGAAAAACAACAACAACCTAAACATTGAAAAACACCAACAAATTCAAAAACAACCTCAACATTGAAAAACAACAACAACCTCAACATTGAAAAACACCAACAAATTCAACAACAACCTCAACATTTAAAAACACCAACAAATTCAACAACAACCTCAGCATTGAAAAACAACAACAACCTCAACATTGAAAAACACCAACAAATTCAACAACAACTTCAACATTGAAAAACAACAACAACCTCAACATTGAAAAACACCAACAAATTCAACAACAACTTCAACGTTGAAAAACACCAACAAATTCAACAACAACCTCGAAATTGAAAAACACCAACAAATACAACAACAACCTCAACATTGAAAAACAACAACAACCTCAACATTGAAAAACACCAACAAATTCAACAACAACCTCAACATTGAAAAACAACAACAACCTCAACATTGCAAAACACCAGCAAATTGAACAACAACCTCAACATTTAAAAACACCAACAAATTCAACAACAACCTCAACATTGAAAATACCAACAAATTCAACAACAACCTCAACATTTAAAAACGCCAACAAATTCAACAACAACCTCAACATTGAAAAACAAAACCTCAACATTGAAAAACACCTACAAATTCAACAAAAAATTCAACATTGAAAAACAACAACAAGTTCAACAACAACCCCGACATTGAAAAACGCCAACAAATTCAGCAACAACCTCAACTTTGAAAAACAACAACAACCTCATCATGGAAAAACACCAACAAATTCAACAACAACTTAAAAAATTGAAAAACAACAACATCCTCAAAATTGAAAAACACCAACAAATTCAACAACAACCCCAACATTTAAAAACAACAACAACCTCAACATTGAAAAACACCAACAAATTCAACAACAACCTCAACATTGAAAAACACCAACAAATTCAACAACAACCTCAGCATTGAAAAACACCAACAAACTCAACAACAACCTCAACATTGAAAAACAACAACAACCTCAACATTGAAAAACACCAACAAATTCAACAACAACCTCAACATTGAAAAACAACATCAACCTCAACATTGAAAAACACCAGCAAATTCAACAACAACCTCAACATTGAAAAACAACAACAAACTCAACATTCAAAAACACCAACAAATTCAACAACAACCTCAACATTGAAAAACAAGAAAAAACTCAACATTGAAAAACACCAACAAATTCAACAACAACCTCAACATTGAAAAACAACAACAACCTCAACATTGAAAAACACCAACAAATTCAACAATAACCTCAACATTGAAAAACAACAACAAACTCAACATTGAAAAACAACAACAAATTCAACAACAACCTCAACATTGAAAAACAACAACAAATTCAACAACAACCTCAACATTGAAAAACAACAACAACCTCAACATTGAAAAACACCAACAAATTCAACAACAACCTCAACATTGAAAAACAACAACAACCTCAACATTGAAAAACACCAACAAATTCAACAACAACTTCAACATTGAAAAACACCAACAAATTCAACAACAACCTCAGCATTGAAAAACAACAACAACCTCAACATTGAGAAACACCAACAAATTCAACAACAACCTCAACATTGAAAAACAACAACAACCTCAACATTGAAAAACAACAACAACCTCAACATTGAAAAACACCAACAAATTCAACAACAACCTCAACATTTAAAAACACCAACAAATTCAACAACAACCTCAACATTGAAAAACAACAGCAATCTCAACATTGAAAAACACCAACAAATTCAACAACAACCTCAACATTGTAAAACAGCAACAACCTCAACATTGAAAAACACCAACAAATTCAACAACAACCTCAACATTTAAAAACACCAACAAATTCAACAACAACCTCAACATTGAAAAACACCAACAAATTCAACAACAAACTCAACATTGAAAAACACCAACAAATTCAACAACAACCTCAACATTGAAAAACAACAACAACCTCAACATTGAAAAACACCAACAAATTCAACAACAACCTCAACATTGAAAAGCACCAACAAATTCAACAACAACCTCAACATTGAAAAACAACAACAACCTCAACATTGAAAAACAACAACAAACGCAACATTGAAAAACAACAACAAATTCAACAACAACCTCAACAGTGAAAAACAACAACAACATCAACATTGAAAAACACCAACAAATTCAACAACAACCTCAACATTGAAAAACACCAACAAATTCAACAACAACCTCAACATTGAAAAATACCAACAAATTCAACAACAACTTCAACATTGAAAAACACCAACAAATTCAACAACAACCTCGAAATTGAAAAACACCAACAAATACAACAACAACCTCAACATTGAAAAACAACAACAACCTCAACATTGAAAAACACCAACAAATTCAACAACAACCTCAACATTGAAAAACAACAACAACCTCAACATTGCAAAACACCAGCAAATTGAACAACAACCTCAACATTTAAAAACACCAACAAATTCAACAACAACCTCAACATTGAAAACACCAACAAATTCAACAACAACCTCAACATTTAAAAACGCCAACAAATTCAACAACAACCTCAACATTGAAAAACACAACCTCAACATTGAAAAACACCTACAAATTCAACAAAAAATTCAACATTGAAAGACACCAACAAGTTCAACAACAACCCCGACATTGAAAAACGCCAACAAATTCAGCAACAACCTCAACTTTGAAAAACAACAACAACATCATCATGGAAAAACACCAACAAATTCAACAACAACTTAAAACATTGAAAAACAACAACATCCTCAAAATTGAAAAACACCAACAAATTCAACAACAACCTCAACATTGAAAAACAACAACAACCTCAACATTGCAAAACACCAGCAAATTGAACAACAACCTCAACATTGAAAAACACCAACAAATTCAACAACAACTTCAACATTGAAAAACACCAACAAATTCAACAACAACCTCAGCATTGAAAAACAACAACAACCTCAACATTGAGAAACACCAACAAATTCAACAACAACCTCAACATTGAAAAACAACAACAACCTCAACATTGAAAAACAACAACAACCTCAACATTGAAAAACACCAACAAATTCTACAACAACCTCAACATTTAAAAACACCAACAAATTCAACAACAACCTCAACATTGAAAAACAACAACAATCTCAACATTGAAAAACACCAACAAATTCAACAACAACCTCAACATTGAAAAACAGCAACAACCTCAACATTGAAAAACACCAACAAATTCAACAACATCCTCAACATTTAAAAACACCAACATATTCAACAACAACCTCAACATTGAAAAACACCAACAAATTCAACAACAAACTCAACATTGAATAACACCAACAAATTCAACAACAACCTCAACATTGAAAAACAACAACAACCTCAACATTGAAAAACACCAACAAATTCAACAACAACCTCAACATTGAAAAGCACCAACAAATTCAACAACAACCTCAACATTGAAAAACAACAACAACCTCAACATTGAAAAACAACAACAAACGCAACATTGAAAAACACCAACAAATTCAACAACAACCTCAACAGTGAAAAACAACAACAACATCAACATTGAAAAACACCAACAAATTCAACAACAACCTCAACATTGAAAAACACCAACAAATTCAACAACACCCTCAACATTGAAAAACAACAACAACCTAAACATTGAAAAACACCAACAAATTCAAAAACAACCTCAACATTGAAAAACACCAACAAATTCAACAACAACTTCAACATTGAAAAACACCAACAAATTCAACAACAACCTCGAAATTGAAAAACACCAACAAATACAACAACAACCTCAACATTGAAAAACAACAACAACCTCAACATTGAAAAACACCAACAAATTCAACAACAACCTCAACATTGAAAAACACCAACAAACTCAACAACAACCTCAACAGTGAAAAACAACAACAACATCAACATTGAAAAACACCAACAAATTCAACAACAACCTCAACATTGAAAAACACCAACAAATTCAACAACAACCTCAACATTGAAAAATACCAACAAATTCAACAACAACTTCAACATTGAAAAACACCAACAAATTCAACAACAACCTCGAAATTGAAAAACACCAACAAATACAACAACAACCTCAACATTGAAAAACAACAACAACCTCAACATTGAAAAACACCAACAAATTCAACAACAACCTCAACATTGAAAAACAACAACAACCTCAACATTGCAAAACACCAGCAAATTGAACAACAACCTCAACATTTAAAAACACCAACAAATTCAACAACAACCTCAACATTGAAAACACCAACAAATTCCACAACAACCTCAACATTTAAAAACGCCAACAAATTCAACAACAACCTCAACATTGAAAAACACAACCTCAACATTGAAAAACACCTACAAATTCAACAAAAAATTCAACATTGAAAGACACCAACAAGTTCAACAACAACCCCGACATTGAAAAACGCCAACAAATTCAGCAACAACCTCAACTTTGAAAAACAACAACAACATCATCATGGAAAAACACCAACAAATTCAACAACAACTTAAAACATTGAAAAACAACAACATCCTCAAAATTGAAAAACACCAACAAATTCAACAACAACCTCAACATTGAAAAACAACAACAACCTCAACATTGCAAAACACCAGCAAATTGAACAACAACCTCAACATTGAAAAACACCAACAAATTCAACAACAACTTCAACATTGAAAAACACCAACAAATTCAACAACAACCTCAGCATTGAAAAACAACAACAACCTCAACATTGAGAAACACCAACAAATTCAACAACAACCTCAACATTGAAAAACAACAACAACCTCAACATTGAAAAACAACAACAACCTCAACATTGAAAAACACCAACAAATTCTACAACAACCTCAACATTTAAAAACACCAACAAATTCAACAACAACCTCAACATTGAAAAACAACAACAATCTCAACATTGAAAAACACCAACAAATTCAACAACAACCTCAACATTGAAAAACAGCAACAACCTCAACATTGAAAAACACCAACAAATTCAACAACAACCTCAACATTGAAAAACAACAACAACCTCAACATTGCAAAACACCAGCAAATTGAACAACAACCTCAACATTTAAAAACACCAACAAATTCAACAACAACCTCAACATTGAAAACACCAACAAATTCAACAACAACCTCAACATTTAAAAACGCCAACAAATTCAACAACAACCTCAACATTGAAAAACACAACCTCAACATTGAAAAACACCTACAAATTCAACAAAAAATTCAACATTGAAAGACACCAACAAGTTCAACAACAACCCCGACATTGAAAAACGCCAACAAATTCAGCAACAACCTCAACTTTGAAAAACAACAACAACATCATCATGGAAAAACACCAACAAATTCAACAACAACTTAAAACATTGAAAAACAACAACATCCTCAAAATTGAAAAACACCAACAAATTCAACAACAACCTCAACATTGAAAAACAACAACAACCTCAACATTGCAAAACACCAGCAAATTGAACAACAACCTCAACATTGAAAAACACCAACAAATTCAACAACAACTTCAACATTGAAAAACACCAACAAATTCAACAACAACCTCAGCATTGAAAAACAACAACAACCTCAACATTGAGAAACACCAACAAATTCAACAACAACCTCAACATTGAAAAACAACAACAACCTCAACATTGAAAAACAACAACAACCTCAACATTGAAAAACACCAACAAATTCTACAACAACCTCAACATTTAAAAACACCAACAAATTCAACAACAACCTCAACATTGAAAAACAACAACAATCTCAACATTGAAAAACACCAACAAATTCAACAACAACCTCAACATTGAAAAACAGCAACAACCTCAACATTGAAAAACACCAACAAATTCAACAACATCCTCAACATTTAAAAACACCAACATATTCAACAACAACCTCAACATTGAAAAACACCAACAAATTCAACAACAAACTCAACATTGAATAACACCAACAAATTCAACAACAACCTCAACATTGAAAAACAACAACAACCTCAACATTGAAAAACACCAACAAATTCAACAACAACCTCAACATTGAAAAGCACCAACAAATTCAACAACAACCTCAACATTGAAAAACAACAACAACCTCAACATTGAAAAACAACAACAAACGCAACATTGAAAAACACCAACAAATTCAACAACAACCTCAACAGTGAAAAACAACAACAACATCAACATTGAAAAACACCAACAAATTCAACAACAACCTCAACATTGAAAAACACCAACAAATTCAACAACACCCTCAACATTGAAAAACAACAACAACCTAAACATTGAAAAACACCAACAAATTCAAAAACAACCTCAACATTGAAAAACACCAACAAATTCAACAACAACTTCAACATTGAAAAACACCAACAAATTCAACAACAACCTCGAAATTGAAAAACACCAACAAATACAACAACAACCTCAACATTGAAAAACAACAACAACCTCAACATTGAAAAACACCAACAAATTCAACAACAACCTCAACATTGAAAAACACCAACAAACTCAACAACAACCTCAACAGTGAAAAACAACAACAACATCAACATTGAAAAACACCAACAAATTCAACAACAACCTCAACATTGAAAAACACCAACAAATTCAACAACAACCTCAACATTGAAAAATACCAACAAATTCAACAACAACTTCAACATTGAAAAACACCAACAAATTCAACAACAACCTCGAAATTGAAAAACACCAACAAATACAACAACAACCTCAACATTGAAAAACAACAACAACCTCAACATTGAAAAACACCAACAAATTCAACAACAACCTCAACATTGAAAAACAACAACAACCTCAACATTGCAAAACACCAGCAAATTGAACAACAACCTCAACATTTAAAAACACCAACAAATTCAACAACAACCTCAACATTGAAAACACCAACAAATTCCACAACAACCTCAACATTTAAAAACGCCAACAAATTCAACAACAACCTCAACATTGAAAAACACAACCTCAACATTGAAAAACACCTACAAATTCAACAAAAAATTCAACATTGAAAGACACCAACAAGTTCAACAACAACCCCGACATTGAAAAACGCCAACAAATTCAGCAACAACCTCAACTTTGAAAAACAACAACAACATCATCATGGAAAAACACCAACAAATTCAACAACAACTTAAAACATTGAAAAACAACAACATCCTCAAAATTGAAAAACACCAACAAATTCAACAACAACCTCAACATTGAAAAACAACAACAACCTCAACATTGCAAAACACCAGCAAATTGAACAACAACCTCAACATTGAAAAACACCAACAAATTCAACAACAACTTCAACATTGAAAAACACCAACAAATTCAACAACAACCTCAGCATTGAAAAACAACAACAACCTCAACATTGAGAAACACCAACAAATTCAACAACAACCTCAACATTGAAAAACAACAACAACCTCAACATTGAAAAACAACAACAACCTCAACATTGAAAAACACCAACAAATTCTACAACAACCTCAACATTTAAAAACACCAACAAATTCAACAACAACCTCAACATTGAAAAACAACAACAATCTCAACATTGAAAAACACCAACAAATTCAACAACAACCTCAACATTGAAAAACAGCAACAACCTCAACATTGAAAAACACCAACAAATTCAACAACATCCTCAACATTTAAAAACACCAACAAATTCAACAACAACCTCAACATTGAAAAACACCAACAAATTCAACAACAAACTCAACATTGAATAACACCAACAAATTCAACAACAACCTCAACATTGAAAAACAACAACAACCTCAACATTGAAAAACACCAACAAATTTAGCAACAACCTCAACATTGAAAAGCACCAACAAATTCAACAACAACCTCAACATTGAAAAACAACAACAACCTCAACATTGAAAAACAACAACAAACGCAACATTGAAAAACACCAACAAATTCAACAACAACCTCAACAGTGAAAAACAACAACAACATCAACATTGAAAAACACCAACAAATTCAACAACAACCTCAACATTGAAAAACACCAACAAATTCAACAACACCCTCAACATTGAAAAACAACAACAACCTAAACATTGAAAAACACCAACAAATTCAAAAACAACCTCAACATTGAAAAACACCAACAAATTCAACAACACCTTCAACATTGAAAAACACCAACAAATTCAACAACAACCTCGAAATTGAAAAACACCAACAAATACAACAACAACCTCAACATTGAAAAACAACAACAACCTCAACATTGAAAAACACCAACAAATTCAACAACAACCTCAACATTGAAAAACACCAACAAACTCAACAACAACCTCAACAGTGAAAAACAACAACAACATCAACATTGAAAAACACCAACAAATTCAACATCAACCTCAACATTGAAAAACACCAACAAATTCAACAACAACCTCAACATTGAAAAATACCAACAAATTCAACAACAACTTCAACATTGAAAAACACCAACAAATTCAACAACAACCTCGAAATTGAAAAACACCAACAAATACAACAACAACCTCAACATTGAAAAACAACAACAACCTCAACATTGAAAAACACCAACAAATTCAACAACAACCTCAACATTGAAAAACAACAACAACCTCAACATTGCAAAACCCCAGCAAATTGAACAACAGCCTCAACATTTAAAAACACCAACAAATTCAACAACAACCTCAACATTGAAAACACCAACAAATTCAACAACAACCTCAGCATTTAAAAACGCCAACAAATTCAACAACAACCTCAACATTGAAAAACACAACCTCAACATTGAAAAACACCTACAAATTCAACAAAAAATTCAACATTGAAAGACACCAACAAGTTCAACAACAACCCCGACATTGAAAAACGCCAACAAATTCAGCAACAACCTCAACTTTGAAAAACAACAACAAAATCATCATGGAAAAACACCAGCAAATTCAACAACAACTTAAAACATTGAAAAACAACAACATCCTCAAAATTGAAAAACACCAACAAATTCAACAACAACCTCAACATTGAAAAACAACAACAACCTCAACATTGCAAAACACCAGCAAATTGAACAACAACCTCAACATTGAAAAACACCAACAAATTCAACAACAACTTCAACATTGAAAAACACCAACAAATTCAACAACAACCTCAGCATTGAAAAACAACAACAACCTCAACATTGAGAAACACCAACAAATTCAACAATAACCTCAACATTGAAAAACAACAACAACCTCAACATTGAAAAACAACAACAACCTCAACATTGAAAAACACCAACAAATTCTACAACAACCTCAACATTTAAAAACACCAACAAATTCAACAACAACCTCAACATTGAAAAACAACAACAATCTCAACATTGAAAAACACCAACAAATTCAACAACAACCTCAACATTGAAAAACAGCAACAACCTCAACATTGAAAAACACCAACAAATTCAACAACAACCTCAACATTTAAAAACACCAACAAATTCAACAACAACCTCAACATTGAAAAACACCAACAAATTCAACAACAAACTCAACATTGAATAACACCAACAAATTCAACAACAACCTCAACATTGAAAAACAACAACAACCTCAACATTGAAAAACACCAACAAATTCAACAACAACCTCAACATTGAAAAGCACCAACAAATTCAACAACAACCTCAACATTGAAAAACAACAACAACCTCAACATTGAAAAACAACAACAAACGCAACATTGAAAAACACCAACAAATTCAACAACAACCTCAACAGTGAAAAACAACAACAACATCAACATTGAAAAACACCAACAAATTCAACAACAACCTCAACATTGAAAAACACCAACAAATTCAACAACAACCTCAACATTGAAAAACAACAACAACCTAAACATTGAAAAACACCAACAAATTCAAAAACAACCTCAACATTGAAAAACACCAACAAATTCAACAACAACTTCAACATTGAAAAACACCAACAAATTCAACAACAACCTCGAAATTGAAAAACACCAACAAATACAACAACAACCTCAACATTGAAAAACAACAACAACCTCAACATTGAAAAACACCAACAAATTCAACAACAACCTCAACATTGAAAAACAACAAGAACCTCAACATTGCAAAACACCAGCAAATTGAACAACAACCTCAACATTTAAAAACACCAACAAATTCAACAACAACCTCAACATTGAAAACACCAACAAATTCAACAACAACCTCAACATTTAAAAACGCCAACAAATTCAACAACAACCTCAACATTGAAAAACACAACCTCAACATTGAAAAACACCTACAAATTCAACAAAAAATTCAACATTGAAAAACACCAACAAGTTCAACAACAACCCCGACATTGAAAAACGCCAACAAATTCAGCAACAACCTCAACTTTGAAAAACAACAACAACCTCATCACGGAAAAACACCAACAAATTCAACAACAACTTAAAACATTGAAAAACAACAACATCCTCAAAATTGAAAAACACCATCAAATTCAACAACAACCCCAACATTTAAAAACAACAGAAACCTCAACATTGAAAAACACCAACAAATTCAACAACAACCTCAACATTGAAAAACACCAACAAATTCAACAACAACCTCAGCATTGAAAAACAACAACAACCTCAACGTTGAAAAACACCAACAAATTCAACAACAACCTCAACATTGAAAAACAACAACAACTTCAACATTGAAAAACACCAACAAATTCAACAAAAACTTCAACATTGAAAAACACCAACAAATTCAACAACAACCTCGACATTGAAAAACACCATCAAATTCAACAACAACCTCAACATTGAAAAACACCAACAACCTCAAAATTGAAAAAACACCAACAAATTCAGCAACAACCTCAACATTAAAAAACAACAACAACCTCAATATTGAAAAACACCAACAAATTCAACAAAAACCTCAACATTGAAAAACACCAACAAATTCAACAACAACCTCAACATTGAAAAACAACAACCTCAACATTGAAAAACACCAACAAATTCAACAAAAAATTCAACATTGAAAAACACCAACGAATTCAACAACAACCCCGACATTGAAAAACACCAACAAATTCAACAAAAACCTCAACTTTGAAAAACAACAACAACCTCATCATGGAAAAATACCAACAAATTCAACAACAACCTCAACATTGAAAAACAACAACATCCTCAAAATTGAAAAACACCAACAAATTGAACAACAACCCCAACATTTAAAAACAACAACAACCTCAACATTGAAAAACACCAACAAATTCAACAACAACCTCAACATTGAAAAACACCAACAAATTCAACAACAACCTCAACATTGAAAAACACCAACAAACTCAAAAACAACCTCAACATTGAAAAACAACAACAACCTCAACATTGAAAAACACCAACAAATTCAACAACAACCTCAACATTGAAAAACACCAACAAATTCAACAACAACCTCAACATTGAAAAACACCAACAACCTCAACATTGAAAAACACCAACAAATTCAACAACAACCTCAACATTGAAAAACAACAACAACCTAAACATTGAAAAACACCAACAAATTCAAAAACAACCTCAACATTGAAAAACAACAACAACCTCAACATTGAAAAACACCAACAAATTCAACAACAACCTCAACATTTAAAAACACCAACAAATTCAACAACAACCTCAGCATTGAAAAACAACAACAACCTCAACATTGAAAAACACCAGCAAATTCAACAACAACTTCAACATTGAAAAACGAAAACAACCTCAACATTGAAAAACACCAACAAATTCAACAACAACTTCAACGTTGAAAAACACCAACAAATTCAACAACAACCTCGAAATTGAAAAACACCAACAAATACAACAACAACCTCAACATTGAAAAACAACAACAACCTCAACATTGAAAAACACCAACAAATTCAACAACAACCTCAACATTGAAAAACAACAACAACCTCAACATTGCAAAACACCAGCAAATTGAACAACAACCTCAACATTTAAAAACACCAACAAATTCAACAACAACCTCAACATTGAAAACACCAAGAAATTCCACAACAACCTCAACATTTAAAAACGCCAACAAATTCAACAACAACCTCAACATTGAAAAACACAACCTCAACATTGAAAAACACCTACAAATTCAACAAAAAATTCAACATTGAAAAACACCAACAAGTTCAACAACAACCCCGACATTGAAAAACGCCAACAAATTCAGCAACAACCTCAACTTTGAAAAACAACAACAACCTCATCATGGAAAAACACCAACAAATTCAACAACAACTTAAAACATTGAAAAACAACAACATCCTCAAAATTGAAAAACACCAACAAATTCAACAACAACCCCAACATTTAAAAACAACAACAACCTCAACATTGAAAAACACCAACAAATTCAACAACAACCTCAACATTGAAAAACACCAACAAATTCAACAACAACCTCAGCAATGAAAAACACCAACAAACTCAACAACAACCTCAACATTGAAAAACAACAACAACCTCAACATTGAAAAACACCAACAAATTCAACAACAACCTCAACATTGAAAAACAACAACAAATTCAACAACAACCTCAACATTGAAAAACAACATCAACCTCAACATTGAAAAACACCAGCAAATTCAACAACAACCTCAACATTGAAAAACAACAACAAACTCAACATTGAAAAACACCAACAAATTCAACAACAACCTCAACATTGAAAAACAACAACAACCTCAACATTGAAAAACACCAACAAATTCAACAACAACCTCAACATTGAAAAACACCAACAAATTCAACAACAACCTCAGCATTGAAAAACACCAACAAACTCAACAACAACCTCAACATTGAAAAACAACAACAACCTAAACATTGAAAAACACCAACAAATTCAAAAACAACCTCAACATTGAAAAACAACAACAACCTCAACATTGAAAAACACCAACAAATTCAACAACAACCTCAACATTTAAAAACACCAACAAATTCAACAACAACCTCAGCATTGAAAAACAACAACAACCTCAACATTGAAAAACACCAACAAATTCAACAACAACTTCAACATTGAAAAACGAAAACAACCTCAACATTGAAAAACACCAACAAATTCAACAACAACTTCAACGTTGAAAAACACCAACAAATTCAACAACAACCTCGAAATTGAAAAACACCAACAAATACAACAACAACCTCAACATTGAAAAACAACAACAACCTCAACATTGAAAAACACCAACAAATTCAACAACAACCTCAACATTGAAAAACAACAACAACCTCAACATTGCAAAACACCAGCAAATTGAACAACAACCTCAACATTTAAAAACACCAACAAATTCAACAACAACCTCAACATTGAAAACACCAAGAAATTCAACAACAACCTCAACATTTAAAAACGCCAACAAATTCAACAACAACCTCAACATTGAAAAACACAACCTCAACATTGAAAAACACCTACAAATTCAACAAAAAATTCAACATTGAAAAACACCAACAAGTTCAACAACAACCCCGACATTGAAAAACGCCAACAAATTCAGCAACAACCTCAACTTTGAAAAACAACAACAACCTCATCATGGAAAAACACCAACAAATTCAACAACAACTTAAAACATTGAAAAACAACAACATCCTCAAAATTGAAAAACACCAACAAATTCAACAACAACCCCAACATTTAAAAACAACAACAACCTCAACATTGAAAAACACCAACAAATTCAACAACAACCTCAACATTGAAAAACACCAACAAATTCAACAACAACCTCAGCAATGAAAAACACCAACAAACTCAACAACAACCTCAACATTGAAAAACAACAACAACCTCAACATTGAAAAACACCAACAAATTCAACAACAACCTCAACATTGAAAAACAACAACAAATTCAACAACAACCTCAACATTGAAAAACAACATCAACCTCAACATTGAAAAACACCAGCAAATTCAACAACAACCTCAACATTGAAAAACAACAACAAACTCAACATTGAAAAACACCAACAAATTCAACAACAACCTCAACATTCAAAAACAACAACAACCTCAACATTGAAAAACACCAACAAATTCAACAATAACCTCAACATTGAAAAACAACAACAAACTCAACATTGAAAAACACCAACAAATTCAACAACAACCTCAACATTGAAAAACAACAACAAATTCAACAACAACCTCAACATTGAAAAACAACAACAACCTCAACATTGAAAAACACCAACAAATTCAACAACAACCTCAACATTGAAAAACAACAACAACCTCAACATTGAAAAACACCAACAAATTCAACAACAACTTCAACATTGAAAAACACCAACAAATTCAACAACAACCTCAGCATTGAAAAACAACAACAACCTCAACATTGAGAAACACCAACAAATTCAACAACAACCTCAACATTGAAAAACAACAACAACCTCAACATTGAAAAACAACAACAACCTCAACATTGAAAAACACCAACAAATTCAACAACAACCTCAACATTTAAAAACACCAACAAATTCAACAACAACCTCAACATTGAAAAACAGCAACAACCTCAACATTGAAAAACACCAACAAATTCAACAACAACCTCATCATTTAAAAACACCAACAAATTCAACAACAACCTCAACATTGAAAAACAACAACAACCTCAACATTGAAAAACACCAACAAATTCAACAACAACTTCAACATTGAAAAACGAAAACAACCTCAACATTGAAAAACACCAACAAATTCAACAACAACTTCAACGTTGAAAAACACCAACAAATTCAACAACAACCTCGAAATTGAAAAACACCAACAAATACAACAACAACCTCAACATTGAAAAACAACAACAACCTCAACATTGAAAAACACCAACAAATTCAACAACAACCTCAACATTGAAAAACAACAACAACCTCAACATTGCAAAACACCAGCAAATTGAACAACAACCTCAACATTTAAAAACACCAACAAATTCAACAACAACCTCAACATTGAAAACACCAAGAAATTCAACAACAACCTCAACATTTAAAAACGCCAACAAATTCAACAACAACCTCAACATTGAAAAACACAACCTCAACATTGAAAAACACCTACAAATTCAACAAAAAATTCAACATTGAAAAACACCAACAAGTTCAACAACAACCCCGACATTGAAAAACGCCAACAAATTCAGCAACAACCTCAACTTTGAAAAACAACAACAACCTCATCATGGAAAAACACCAACAAATTCAACAACAACTTAAAACATTGAAAAACAACAACATCCTCAAAATTGAAAAACACCAACAAATTCAACAACAACCCCAACATTTAAAAACAACAACAACCTCAACATTGAAAAACACCAACAAATTCAACAACAACCTCAACATTGAAAAACACCAACAAATTCAACAACAACCTCAGCAATGAAAAACACCAACAAACTCAACAACAACCTCAACATTGAAAAACAACAACAACCTCAACATTGAAAAACACCAACAAATTCAACAACAACCTCAACATTGAAAAACAACAACAAATTCAACAACAACCTCAACATTGAAAAACAACATCAACCTCAACATTGAAAAACACCAGCAAATTCAACAACAACCTCAACATTGAAAAACAACAACAAACTCAACATTGAAAAACACCAACAAATTCAACAACAACATCAACATTCAAAAACAACAACAACCTCAACATTGAAAAACACCAACAAATTCAACAATAACCTCAACATTGAAAAACAACAACAAACTCAACATTGAAAAACACCAACAAATTCAACAACAACCTCAACATTGAAAAACAACAACAAATTCAACAACAACCTCAACATTGAAAAACAACAACAACCTCAACATTGAAAAACACCAACAAATTCAACAACAACCTCAACATTGAAAAACAACAACAACCTCAACATTGAAAAACACCAACAAATTCAACAACAACTTCAACATTGAAAAACACCAACAAATTCAACAACAACCTCAGCATTGAAAAACAACAACAACCTCAACATTGAGAAACACCAACAAATTCAACAACAACCTCAACATTGAAAAACAACAACAACCTCAACATTGAAAAACAACAACAACCTCAACATTGAAAAACACCAACAAATTCAACAACAACCTCAACATTTAAAAACACCAACAAATTCAACAACAACCTCAACATTGAAAAACAACAACAATCTCAACATTGAAAAACACCAACAAATTCAACAACAACCTCAACATTGAAAAACAGCAACAACCTCAACATTGAAAAACACCAACAAATTCAACAACAACCTCATCATTTAAAAACACCAACAAATTCAACAACAACCTCAACATTGAAAAACACCAACAAATTCAACAACAAACTCAACATTGAAAAACACCAACAAATTCAACAACAACCTCAACATTGAAAAACAACAACAACCTCAACATTGAAAAACACCAACAAATTCAACAACAACCTCAACATTGAAAAGCACCAACAAATTCAACAACAACCTCAACATTGAAAAACAACAACAACCTCAACATTGAAAAACAACAACAAACGCAACATTGAAAAACACCAACAAATTCAACAACAACCTCAACATTGAAAAACACCAACAAATTCAACAACAAACTCAACATTGAAAAACACCAACAAATTCAACAACAACCTCAACATTGAAAAACACCAACAAACTCAACAACAACCTCAACATTGAAAAACAACAACAACCTCAACATTGAAAAACACCAACAAATTCAACAACAACCTCAACATTGAAAAACAACAACAACCTCAACATTGAAAAACACCAACAAATTCAACAACAACCTCAACATTGAAAAACAACAACAACCTCAACATTGCAAAACACCAGCAAATTGAACAACAACCTCAACATTTAAAAACACCAACAAATTCAACAACAACCTCAACATTGAAAACACCAACAAATTCAACAACAACCTCAACATTTAAAAACGCCAACAAATTCAACAACAACCTCAACATTGAAAAACACAACCTCAACATTGAAAAACACCTACAAATTCAACAAAAAATTCAACATTGAAAGACACCAACAAGTTCAACAACAACCCCGACATTGAAAAACGCCAACAAATTCAGCAACAACCTCAACTTTGAAAAACAACAACAACATCATCATGGAAAAACACCAACAAATTCAACAACAACTTAAAACATTGAAAAAGAACAACATCCTCAAAATTGAAAAACACCAACAAATTCAACAACAACCTCAACTTTGAAAAACAACAACAACCTCAACATTGCAAAACACCAGCAAATTGAACAACAACCTCAACATTGAAAAACACCAACAAATTCAACAACAACTTCAACATTGAAAAACACCAACAAATTCAACAACAACCTCAGCATTGAAAAACAACAACAACCTCAACATTGAGAAACACCAACAAATTCAACAACAACCTCAACATTGAAAAACAACAACAACCTCAACATTGAAAAACAACAACAACCTCAACATTGAAAAACACCAACAAATTCTACAACAACCTCAACATTTAAAAACACCAACAAATTCAACAACAACCTCAACATTGAAAAACAACAACAATCTCAACATTGAAAAACACCAACAAATTCAACAACAACCTCAACATTGAAAAACAGCAACAACCTCAACATTGAAAAACACCAACATTTTCAACAACATCCTCAACATTTAAAAACACCAACAAATTCAACAACAACCTCAACATTGAAAAACACCAACAAATTCAACAACAAACTCAACATTGAATAACACCAACAAATTCAACAACAACCTCAACATTGAAAAACAACAACAACCTCAACATTGAAAAACACCAACAAATTCAACAACAACCTCAACATTGAAAAGCACCAACAAATTCAACAACAACCTCAACATTGAAAAACAACAACAACCTCAACATTGAAAAACAACAACAAACGCAACATTGAAAAACACCAACAAATTCAACAACAACCTCAACAGTGAAAAACAACAACAACATCAACATTGAAAAACACCAACAAATTCAACAACAACCTCAACATTGAAAAACACCAACAAATTCAACAACACCCTCAACATTGAAAAACAACAACAACCTAAACATTGAAAAACACCAACAAATTCAAAAACAACCTCAACATTGAAAAACACCAACAAATTCAACAACAACTTCAACATTGAAAAACACCAACAAATTCAACAACAACCTCGAAATTGAAAAACACCAACAAATACAACAACAACCTCAACATTGAAAAACAACAACAACCTCAACATTGAAAAACACCAACAAATTCAACAACAACCTCAACATTGAAAAACACCAACAAACTCAACAACAACCTCAACAGTGAAAAACAACAACAACATCAACATTGAAAAACACCAACAAATTCAACAACAACCTCAACATTGAAAAACACCAACAAATTCAACAACAACCTCAACATTGAAAAATACCAACAAATTCAATAACAACTTCAACATTGAAAAACACCAACAAATTCAACAACAACCTCGAAATTGAAAAACACCAACAAATACAACAACAACCTCAACATTGAAAAACAACAACAACCTCAACATTGAAAAACACCAACAAATTCAACAACAACCTCAACATTGAAAAACAACAACAACCTCAACATTGCAAAACCCCAGCAAATTCAACAACAACCTCAACATTTAAAAACACCAACAAATTCAACAACAACCTCAACATTGAAAACACCAACAAATTCAACAACAACCTCAGCATTTAAAAACGCCAACAAATTCAACAACAACCTCAACATTGAAAAACACAACCTCAACATTGAAAAACACCTACAAATTCAACAAAAAATTCAACATTGAAAGACACCAACAAGTTCAACAACAACCCCGACATTGAAAAACGCCAACAAATTCAGCAACAACCTCAACTTTGAAAAACAACAACAAAATCATCATGGAAAAACACCAGCAAATTCAACAACAACTTAAAACATTGAAAAACAACAACATCCTCAAAATTGAAAAACACCAACAAATTCAACAACAACCTCAACATTGAAAAACAACAACAACCTCAACATTGCAAAACACCAGCAAATTGAACAACAACCTCAACATTGAAAAACACCAACAAATTCAACAACAACTTCAACATTGAAAAACACCAACAAATTCAACAACAACCTCAACATTGAAAAACAACAACAACCTCAACATTGAGAAACACCAACAAATTCAACAATAACCTCAACATTGAAAAACAACAACAACCTCAACATTGAAAAACAACAACAACCTCAACATTGAAAAACACCAACAAATTCTACAACAACCTCAACATTTAAAAACACCAACAAATTCAACAACAACCTCAACATTGAAAAACAACAACAATCTCAACATTGAAAAACACCAACAAATTCAACAACAACCTCAACATTGAAAAAGAGCAACAACCTCAACATTGAAAAACACCAACAAATTCAACAACATCCTCAACATTTAAAAACACCAACAAATTCAACAACAACCTCAACATTGAAAAACACCAACAAATTCAACAACAAACTCAACATTGAATAACACCAACAAATTCAACAACAACCTCAACATTGAAAAACAACAACAACGTCAACATTGAAAAACACCAACAAATTCAACAACAACCTCAACATTGAAAAGCACCAACAAATTCAACAACAACCTCAACATTGAAAAACAACAACAACCTCAACATTGAAAAACAACAACAAACGCAACATTGAAAAACACCAACAAATTCAACAACAACCTCAACAGTGAAAAACAACAACAACATCAACATTGAAAAACACCAACAAATTCAACAACAACCTCAACATTTAAAAACACCAACAAATTCAACAACAACCTCAACATTGAAAAACAACAACAACCTAAACATTGAAAAACACCAACAAATTCAAAAACAACCTCAACATTGAAAAACACCAACAAATTCAACAACAACTTCAACATTGAAAAACACCAACAAATTCAACAACAACCTCGAAATTGAAAAACACCAACAAATACAACAACAACCTCAACATTGAAAAACAACAACAACCTCAACATTGAAAAACACCAACAAATTCAACAACAACCTCAACATTGAAAAACAACAAGAACCTCAACATTGCAAAACACCAGCAAATTGAACAACAACCTCAACATTTAAAAACACCAACAAATTCAACAACAACCTCAACATTGAAAACACCAACAAATTCAACAACAACCTCAACATTTAAAAACGCCAACAAATTCAACAACAACCTCAACATTGAAAAACACAACCTCAACATTGAAAAACACCTACAAATTCAACAAAAAATTCAACATTGAAAAACACCAACAAGTTCAACAACAACCCCGACATTGAAAAACGCCAACAAATTCAGCAACAACCTCAACTTTGAAAAACAACAACAACCTCATCACGGAAAAACACCAACAAATTCAACAACAACTTAAAACATTGAAAAACAACAACATCCTCAAAATTGAAAAACACCAACAAATTCAACAACAACCCCAACATTTAAAAACAACAGAAACCTCAACATTGAAAAACACCAACAAATTGAACAACAACCTCAACATTGAAAAACACCAACAAATTCAACAACAACCTCAGCATTGAAAAACAACAACAACCTCAACGTTGAAAAACACCAACAAATTCAACAACAACCTCAACATTGAAAAACAACAACAACTTCAACATTGAAAAACACCAACAAATTCAACAAAAACTTCAACATTAAAAACACCAACAAATTCAACAACAACCTCGACATTGAAAAACACCATCAAATTCAACAACAACCTCAACATTGAAAAACACCAACAACCTCAAAATTGAAAAAACACCAACAAATTCAGCAACAACCTCAACATTAAAAAACAACAACAACCTCAATATTGAAAAACACCAACAAATTCAACAAAAACCTCAACATTGAAAAACACCAACAAATTCAACAACAACCTCAACATTGAAAAACAACAACATCAACATTGAAAAACACCAACAAATTCAACAAAAAATTCAACATTGAAAAACACCAACGAATTCAACAACAACCTCAACATTTAAAAACACCAACAAATTCAACAAAAACCTCAACTTTGAAAAACAACAACAACCTCATCATGGAAAAATACCAACAAATTCAACAACAACCTCAACATTGAAAAACAACAACATCCTCAAAATTGAAAAACACCAACAAATTGAACAACAACCCCAACATTTAAAAACAACAACAACCTCAACATTGAAAAACACCAACAAATTCAACAACAACCTCAACATTGAAAAACACCAACAAATTCAACAACAACCTCAACATTGAAAAACACAACCTCAACATTGAAAAACACCTACAAATTCAACAAAAAATTCAACATTGAAAGACACCAACAAGTTCAACAACAACCCCGACATTGAAAAACGCCAACAAATTCAGCAACAACCTCAACTTTGAAAAACAACAACAAAATCATCATGGAAAAACACCAGCAAATTCAACAACAACTTAAAACATTGAAAAACAACAACATCCTCAAAATTGAAAAACACCAACAAATTCAACAACAACCTCAACATTGAAAAACAACAACAACCTCAACATTGCAAAACACCAGCAAATTGAACAACAACCTCAACATTGAAAAACACCAACAAATTCAACAACAACTTCAACATTGAAAAACACCAACAAATTCAACAACAACCTCAACATTGAAAAACAACAACAACCTCAACATTGAGAAACACCAACAAATTCAACAATAACCTCAACATTGAAAAACAACAACAACCTCAACATTGAAAAACAACAACAACCTCAACATTGAAAAACACCAACAAATTCTACAACAACCTCAACATTTAAAAACACCAACAAATTCAACAACAACCTCAACATTGAAAAACAACAACAATCTCAACATTGAAAAACACCAACAAATTCAACAACAACCTCAACATTGAAAAAGAGCAACAACCTCAACATTGAAAAACACCAACAAATTCAACAACATCCTCAACATTTAAAAACACCAACAAATTCAACAACAACCTCAACATTGAAAAACACCAACAAATTCAACAACAAACTCAACATTGAATAACACCAACAAATTCAACAACAACCTCAACATTGAAAAACAACAACAACGTCAACATTGAAAAACACCAACAAATTCAACAACAACCTCAACATTGAAAAGCACCAACAAATTCAACAACAACCTCAACATTGAAAAACAACAACAACCTCAACATTGAAAAACAACAACAAACGCAACATTGAAAAACACCAACAAATTCAACAACAACCTCAACAGTGAAAAACAACAACAACATCAACATTGAAAAACACCAACAAATTCAACAACAACCTCAACATTTAAAAACACCAACAAATTCAACAACAACCTCAACATTGAAAAACAACAACAACCTAAACATTGAAAAACACCAACAAATTCAAAAACAACCTCAACATTGAAAAACACCAACAAATTCAACAACAACTTCAACATTGAAAAACACCAACAAATTCAACAACAACCTCGAAATTGAAAAACACCAACAAATACAACAACAACCTCAACATTGAAAAACAACAACAACCTCAACATTGAAAAACACCAACAAATTCAACAACAACCTCAACATTGAAAAACAACAAGAACCTCAACATTGCAAAACACCAGCAAATTGAACAACAACCTCAACATTTAAAAACACCAACAAATTCAACAACAACCTCAACATTGAAAACACCAACAAATTCAACAACAACCTCAACATTTAAAAACGCCAACAAATTCAACAACAACCTCAACATTGAAAAACACAACCTCAACATTGAAAAACACCTACAAATTCAACAAAAAATTCAACATTGAAAAACACCAACAAGTTCAACAACAACCCCGACATTGAAAAACGCCAACAAATTCAGCAACAACCTCAACTTTGAAAAACAACAACAACCTCATCACGGAAAAACACCAACAAATTCAACAACAACTTAAAACATTGAAAAACAACAACATCCTCAAAATTGAAAAACACCAACAAATTCAACAACAACCCCAACATTTAAAAACAACAGAAACCTCAACATTGAAAAACACCAACAAATTGAACAACAACCTCAACATTGAAAAACACCAACAAATTCAACAACAACCTCAGCATTGAAAAACAACAACAACCTCAACGTTGAAAAACACCAACAAATTCAACAACAACCTCAACATTGAAAAACAACAACAACTTCAACATTGAAAAACACCAACAAATTCAACAAAAACTTCAACATTAAAAACACCAACAAATTCAACAACAACCTCGACATTGAAAAACACCATCAAATTCAACAACAACCTCAACATTGAAAAACACCAACAACCTCAAAATTGAAAAAACACCAACAAATTCAGCAACAACCTCAACATTAAAAAACAACAACAACCTCAATATTGAAAAACACCAACAAATTCAACAAAAACCTCAACATTGAAAAACACCAACAAATTCAACAACAACCTCAACATTGAAAAACAACAACATCAACATTGAAAAACACCAACAAATTCAACAAAAAATTCAACATTGAAAAACACCAACGAATTCAACAACAACCTCAACATTTAAAAACACCAACAAATTCAACAAAAACCTCAACTTTGAAAAACAACAACAACCTCATCATGGAAAAATACCAACAAATTCAACAACAACCTCAACATTGAAAAACAACAACATCCTCAAAATTGAAAAACACCAACAAATTGAACAACAACCCCAACATTTAAAAACAACAACAACCTCAACATTGAAAAACACCAACAAATTCAACAACAACCTCAACATTGAAAAACACCAACAAATTCAACAACAACCTCAACATTGAAAAACACCAACAAACTCAAAAACAACCTCAACATTGAAAAACAACAACAACCTCAACATTGAAAAACACCAACAAATTCAACAACAACCTCAACATTGAAAAACACCAACAAATTCAACAACAACCTCAACATTGAAAAACACCAACAACCTCAACATTGAAAAACACCAACAAATTCAACAACAACCTCAACATTGAAAAACAACAACAACCTAAACATTGAAAAACACCAACAAATTCAAAAACAACCTCAACATTGAAAAACAACAACAACCTCAACATTGAAAAACACCAACAAATTCAACAACAACCTCAACATTTAAAAACACCAACAAATTCAACAACAACCTCAGCATTGAAAAACAACAACAACCTCAACATTGAAAAACACCAACAAATTCAACAACAACTTCATCATTGAAAAACGAAAACAACCTCAACATTGAAAAACACCAACAAATTCAACAACAACTTCAACGTTGAAAAACACCAACAAATTCAACAACAACCTCGAAATTGAAAAACACCAACAAATACAACAACAACCTCAACATTGAAAAACAACAACAACCTCAACATTGAAAAACACCAACAAATTCAACAACAACCTCAACATTGAAAAACAACAACAACCTCAACATTGCAAAACACCAGCAAATTGAACAACAACCTCAACATTTAAAAACACCAACAAATTCAACAACAACCTCAACATTGAAAACACCAAGAAATTCAACAACAACCTCAACATTTAAAAACGCCAACAAATTCAACAACAACCTCAACATTGAAAAACACAACCTCAACATTGAAAAACACCTACAAATTCAACAAAAAATTCAACATTGAAAAACACCAACAAGTTCAACAACAACCCCGACATTGAAAAACGCCAACAAATTCAGCAACAACCTCAACTTTGAAAAACAACAACAACCTCATCATGGAAAAACACCAACAAATTCAACAACAACTTAAAAAATTGAAAAACAACAACATCCTCAAAATTGAAAAACACCAACAAATTCAACAACAACCCCAACATTTAAAAACAACAACAACCTCAACATTGAAAAACACCAACAAATTCAACAACAACCTCAACATTGAAAAACACCAACAAATTCAACAACAACCTCAGCATTGAAAAACACCAACAAACTCAACAACAACCTCAACATTGAAAAACAACAACAACCTCAACATTGAAAAACACCAACAAATTCAACAACAACCTCAACATTGAAAAACAACAACAAATTCAACAACAACCTCAACATTGAAAAACAACATCAACCTCAACATTGAAAAACACCAGCAAATTCAACAACAACCTCAACATTGAAAAACAACAACAAACTCAACATTGAAAAACACCAACAAATTCAACAACAACCTCAACATTGAAAAACAAGAACAACCTCAACATTGAAAAACACCAACAAATTCAACAATAACCTCAACATTGAAAAACAACAACAAACTCAACATTGAAAAACACCAACAAATTCAACAACAACCTCAACATTGAAAAACAACAACAAATTCAACAACAACCTCAACATTGAAAAACAACAACAACCTCAACATTGAAAAACACCAACAAATTCAACAACAACCTCAACATTGAAAAACAACAACAACCTCAACATTGAAAAACACCAACAAATTCAACAACAACTTCAACATTGAAAAACACCAACAAATTCAACAACAACCTCAGCATTGAAAAACAACAACAACCTCAACATTGAGAAACACCAACAAATTCAACAACAACCTCAACATTGAAAAACAACAACAACCTCAACATTGAAAAACAACAACAACCTCAACATTGAAAAACACCAACAAATTCAACAACAACCTCAACATTTAAAAACACCAACAAATTCAACAACAACCTCAACATTAAAAAACGACAACAATCTCAACATTGAAAAACACCAACAAATTCAACAACAACCTCAACATTGAAAAACAGCAACAACCTCAACATTGAAAAACACCAACAAATTCAACAACAACCTCATCATTTAAAAACACCAACAAATTCAACAACAACCTCAACATTGAAAAACACCAACAAATTCAACAACAACCTCAACATTTAAAAACACCAACAAATTCAACAACAACCTCAGCATTGAAAAACAACAACAACCTCAACATTGAAAAACACCAACAAATTCAACAACAACTTCAACATTGAAAAACGAAAACAACCTCAACATTGAAAAACACCAACAAATTCAACAACAACTTCAACGTTGAAAAACACCAACAAATTCAACAACAACCTCGAAATTGAAAAACACCAACAAATACAACAACAACCTCAACATTGAAAAACAACAACAACCTCAACATTGAAAAACACCAACAAATTCAACAACAACCTCAACATTGAAAAACAACAACAACCTCAACATTGCAAAACACCAGCAAATTGAACAACAACCTCAACATTTAAAAACACCAACAAATTCAACAACAACCTCAACATTGAAAACACCAAGAAATTCAACAACAACCTCAACATTTAAAAACGCCAACAAATTCAACAACAACCTCAACATTGAAAAACACAACCTCAACATTGAAAAACACCTACAAATTCAACAAAAAATTCAACATTGAAAAACACCAACAAGTTCAACAACAACCCCGACATTGAAAAACGCCAACAAATTCAGCAACAACCTCAACTTTGAAAAACAACAACAACCTCATCATGGAAAAACACCAACAAATTCAACAACAACTTAAAACATTGAAAAACAACAACATCCTCAAAATTGAAAAACACCAACAAATTCAACAACAACCCCAACATTTAAAAACAACAACAACCTCAACATTGAAAAACACCAACAAATTCAACAACAACCTCAACATTGAAAAACACCAACAAATTCAACAACAACCTCAGCATTGAAAAACACCAACAAACTCAACAACAACCTCAACATTGAAAAACAACAACAACCTCAACATTGAAAAACACCAACAAATTCAACAACAACCTCAACATTGAAAAACAACAACAAATTCAACAACAACCTCAACATTGAAAAACAACATCAACCTCAACATTGAAAAACACCAGCAAATTCAACAACAACCTCAACATTGAAAAACAACAACAAACTCAACATTGAAAAACACCAACAAATTCAACAACAACCTCAACATTGAAAAACAAGAACAACCTCAACATTGAAAAACACCAACAAATTCAACAATAACCTCAACATTGAAAAACAACAACAAACTCAACATTGAAAAACACCAACAAATTCAACAACAACCTCAACATTGAAAAACAACAACAAATTCAACAACAACCTCAACATTGAAAAACAACAACAACCTCAACATTGAAAAACACCAACAAATTCAACAACAACCTCAACATTGAAAAACAACAACAACCTCAACATTGAAAAACACCAACAAATTCAACAACAACTTCAACATTGAAAAACACCAACAAATTCAACAACAACCTCAGCATTGAAAAACAACAACAACCTCAACATTGAGAAACACCAACAAATTCAACAACAACCTCAACATTGAAAAACAACAACAACCTCAACATTGAAAAACAA
Organism: Isurus oxyrinchus; assembly: GCA_026770705.1. NCBI lineage: Eukaryota > Metazoa > Chordata > Chondrichthyes > Lamniformes > Lamnidae > Isurus > Isurus oxyrinchus. The sequence goes on from JANJGN010001153.1 coordinate 38,700, forward strand.
CAACAACCTCAACATTGAAAAACACCAACAAATTCAACAACAACCTCAACATTTAAAAACACCAACAAATTCAACAACAACCTCAACATTAAAAAACAACAACAATCTCAACATTGAAAAACACCAACAAATTCAACAACAACCTCAACATTGAAAAACAGCAACAACCTCAACATTGCAAAACACCAGCAAATTGAACAACAACCTCAACATTTAAAAACACCAACAAATTCAACAACAACCTCAACATTGAAAACACCAAGAAATTCAACAACAACCTCAACATTTAAAAACGCCAACAAATTCAACAACAACCTCAACATTGAAAAACACAACCTCAACATTGAAAAACACCTACAAATTCAACAAAAAATTCAACATTGAAAAACACCAACAAGTTCAACAACAACCCCGACATTGAAAAACGCCAACAAATTCAGCAACAACCTCAACTTTGAAAAACAACAACAACCTCATCATGGAAAAACACCAACAAATTCAACAACAACTTAAAACATTGAAAAACAACAACATCCTCAAAATTGAAAAACACCAACAAATTCAACAACAACCCCAACATTTAAAAACAACAACAACCTCAACATTGAAAAACACCAACAAATTCAACAACAACCTCAACATTGAAAAACACCAACAAATTCAACAACAACCTCAGCATTGAAAAACACCAACAAACTCAACAACAACCTCAACATTGAAAAACAACAACAACCTCAACATTGAAAAACACCAACAAATTCAACAACAACCTCAACCAACAACCTCAACTTTTTAAAAACAGCAACAAATTCAACAACAACCTCAACATTGAAAACACCAACAAATTCAACAACAACCTCAACATTTAAAAACGCCAACAAATTCAACAACAACCTCAACATTGAAAAACACAACCTCAACATTGAAAAACACCTACAAATTTAACAAAAAATTCAACATTGAAAAACACCAACAAGTTCAACAACAACCCCGACATTGAAAAACGCCAACAAATTCAGCAACAACCTCAACTTTGAAAAACAACAACAACCTCATCATGGAAAAACACCAACAAATTCAACAACAACTTAAAACATTGAAAAACAACAACATCCTCAAAATTGAAAAACACCAACAAATTCAACAACAACCTCAACATTGAAAAACAACAACAACCTCAACATTGCAAAACACCAGCAAATTGAACAACAACCTCAACATTGAAAAACACCAACAAATTCAACAACAACCTCAGCATTGAAAAAACAACAACAACCTCAACATTGAGAAACACCAACAAATTCAACAACAACCTCAACATTGAAAAACAACAACAACCTCAACATTGAAAAACAACAACAACCTCAACATTGAAAAACACCAACAAATTCAACAACAACCTCAACATTTAAAAACACCAACAAATTCAACAACAACCTCAACATTAAAAAACAACAACAATCTCAACATTGAAAAACACCAACAAATTCAACAACATCCTCAACATTGAAAAACAGCAACAACTTCAACATTGAAAAACACCAACAAAATCAACAACAACCTCATCATTTAAAAACACCAACAAATTCAACAACAACCTCAACATTGAAAAACACCAACAAATTCAACAACAAACTCAACATTGAAAAACACCAACAAATTCAACAACAACCTCAACATTGAAAAACAACAACAACCTCAACATTGAAAAACACCAACAAATTCAACAACAACCTCAACATTGAAAAGCACCAACAAATTCAACAACAACCTCAACATTGAAAAACAACAACAACCTCAACATTGAAAAACAACAACAAACGCAACATTGAAAAACACCAACAAATTCAACAACAACCTCAACATTGAAAAACACCAACAAATTCAACAACAAACTCAACATTGAAAAACACCAACAAATTCAACAACAACCTCAACATTGAAAAACAACAACAACCTCAACATTGAAAAAACACCAACAAATTCAACAACAACCTCAACATTGAAAAGCACCAACAAATTCAACAACAACCTCAACATTGAAAAACAACAACAACCTCAACATTGAAAAACAACAACAAACGCAACATTGAAAAACACGCAACAAATTCAACAACAACCTCAACAGTGAAAAACAACAACAACATCAACATTGAAAAACACCAACAAATTCAACAACAACCTCAACATTGAAAAACACCAACAAATTCAACAACAACCTCAACATTGAAAAACAACAACAACCTAAACATTGAAAAACACCAACAAATTCAAAAACAACCTCAACATTGAAAAACACCAACAAATTCAACAACAACTTCAACATTGAAAAACACCAACAAATTCAACAACAACCTCGAAATTGAAAAACACCAACAAATACAACAACAACCTCAACATTGAAAAACAACAACAACCTCAACATTGAAAAACACCAACAAATTCAACAACAACCTCAACATTGAAAAACAACAACAACCTCAACATTGCAAAACACCAGCAAATTGAACAACAACCTCAACATTTAAAAACAGCAACAAATTCAACAACAACCTCAACATTGAAACACCAACAAATTCAACAACAACCTCAACATTTAAAAACGCCAACAAATTCAACAACAACCTCAACATTGAAAAACAACATCAACCTCAACATTGAAAAACACCAGCAAATTCAACAACAACCTCAACATTGAAAAACAACAACAAACTCAACATTGAAAAACACCAACAAATTCAACAACAACCTCAACATTGAAAAACAACAACAACCTCAACATTGAAAAACACCAACAAATTCAACAATAACCTCAACATTGAAAAACAACAACAAACTCAACTTTGAAAAACACCAACAAATTCAACAACAACCTCAACATTGAAAAACAACAACAAATTCAACAACAACCTCAACATTGAAAAACAACAACAACCTCAACATGAAAAACACCAACAAATTCAACAACAACCTCAACATTGAAAAACAACAACAACCTCAACATTGAAAAAACACCAACAAATTCAACAACAACTTCAACATTGAAAAACACCAACAAATTCAACAACAACCTCAACATTAAAAAACAACAACAATCTCAACATTGAAAAACACCAACAAATTCAACAACAACCTCAACATTGAAAAACAGCAACAACCTCAACATTGAAAAACACCAACAAATTCAACAACAACCTCATCATTTAAAAACACCAACAAATTCAACAACAACCTCAACATTGAAAAACACCAACAAATTCAACAACAAACTCAACATTGAAAAACACCAACAAATTCAACAACAACCTCAACATTGAAAAACAACAACAACCTCAACATTGAAAAACACCAACAAATTCAACAACAACCTCAACATTGAAAAGCACCAACAAATTCAACAACAACCTCAACATTGAAAAACAACAACAACCTCAACATTGAAAAACAACAACAAACGTAACATTGAAAAACACCAACAAATTCAACAACAACCTCAACATTGAAAAACACCAACAAATTTCAACAACAAACTCAACATTGAAAAACACCAACAAATTCAACAACAACCTCAACATTGAAAAACAACAACAACCTCAACATTGAAAAACACCAACAAATTCAACAACAACCTCAACATTGAAAAGCACCAACAAATTCAACAACAACCTCAACATTGAAAAACAACAACAACCTCAACATTGAAAAACAACAACAAACGCAACATTGAAAAACACCAACAAATTCAACAACAACCTCAACAGTGAAAAACAACAACAACATCAACATTGAAAAACACCAACAAATTCAACAACAACCTCAACATTGAAAAACACCAACAAATTCAACAACAACCTCAACATTGAAAAACAACAACAACCTAAACATTGAAAAACACCAACAAATTCAAAAACAACCTCAACATTGAAAAACACCAACAAATTCAACAACAACTTCAACATTGAAAAACACCAACAAATTCAACAACAACCTCGAAATTGAAAAACACCAACAAATACAACAACAACCTCAACATTGAAAAACAACAACAACCTCAACATTGAAAAACACCAACAAATTCAACAACAACCTCAACATTGAAAAACAACAACAACCTCAACATTGCAAAACACCAGCAAATTGAACAACAACCTCAACATTTAAAAACAGCAACAAATTCAACAACAACCTCAACATTGAAAACACCAACAAATTCAACAACAACCTCAACATTTAAAAACGCCAACAAATTCAACAACAACCTCAACATTGAAAAACAACATCAACCTCAACATTGAAAAACACCAGCAAATTCAACAACAACCTCAACATTGAAAAACAACAACAAACTCAACATTGAAAAACACCAACAAATTCAACAACAACCTCAACATTGAAAAACAACAACAACCTCAACATTGAAAAACACCAACAAATTCAACAATAACCTCAACATTGAAAAACAACAACAAACTCAACATTGAAAAACACCAACAAATTCAACAACAACCTCAACATTGAAAAACAACAACAAATTCAACAACAACCTCAACATTGAAAAACAACAACAACCTCAACATTGAAAAACACCAACAAATTCAACAACAACCTCAACATTGAAAAACAACAACAACCTCAACATTGAAAAACACCAACAAATTCAACAACAACTTCAACATTGAAAAACACCAACAAATTCAACAACAACCTCAGCATTGAAAAACAACAACAACCTCAACATTGAGAAACACCAACAAATTCAACAACAACCTCAACATTGAAAAACAACAACAACCTCAACATTGAAAAACAACAACAACCTCAACATTGAAAAACACCAACAAATTCAACAACAACCTCAACATTTAAAAACACCAACAAATTCAACAACAACCTCAACATTGAAAAACAACAACAATCTCAACATTGAAAAACACCAACAAATTCAACAACAACCTCAACATTGAAAAACAGCAACAACCTCAACATTGAAAAACACCAACAAATTCAACAACAACCTCATCATTTAAAAACACCAACAAATTCAACAACAACCTCAACATTGAAAAACACCAACAAATTCAACAACAAACTCAACATTGAAAAACACCAACAAATTCAACAACAACCTCAACATTGAAAAACAACAACAACCTCAACATTGAAAAACACCAACAAATTCAACAACAACCTCAACATTGAAAAGCACCAACAAATTCAACAACAACCTCAACATTGAAAAACAACAACAACCTCAACATTGAAAAACAACAACAAACGCAACATTGAAAAACACCAACAAATTCAACAACAACCTCAACATTGAAAAACACCAACAAATTCAACAACAAACTCAACATTGAAAAACACCAACAAATTCAACAACAACCTCAACATTGAAAAACAACAACAACCTCAACATTGAAAAACACCAACAAATTCAACAACAACCTCAACATTGAAAAGCACCAACAAATTCAACAACAACCTCAACATTGAAAAACAACAACAACCTCAACATTGAAAAACAACAACAAACGCAACATTGAAAAACACCAACAAATTCAACAACAACCTCAACAGTGAAAAACAACAACAACATCAACATTGAAAAACACCAACAAATTCAACAACAACCTCAACATTGAAAAACACCAACAAATTCAACAACAACCTCAACATTGAAAAACAACAACAACCTAAACATTGAAAAACACCAACAAATTCAAAAACAACCTCAAGATTGAAAAACACCAACAAATTCAACAACAACTTCAACATTGAAAAACAACAACAACCTCAACATTGAAAAACACCAACAAATTCAACAACAACCTCAACATTGAAAAACAACAACAACCTCAACATTGCAAAACACCAGCAAATTGAACAACAACCTCAACTTTTAAAAACAGCAACAAATTCAACAACAACCTCAACATTGAAAACACCAACAAATTCAACAACAACCTCAACATTTAAAAACGCCAACAAATTCAACAACAACCTCAACATTGAAAAACACAACCTCAACATTGAAAAACACCTACAAATTTAACAAAAAATTCAACATTGAAAAACACCAACAAGTTCAACAACAACCCCGACATTGAAAAACGCCAACAAATTCAGCAACAACCTCAACTTTGAAAAACAACAACAACCTCATCATGAAAAAACACCAACAAATTCAACAACAACTTAAAACATTGAAAAACAACAACATCCTCAAAATTGAAAAACACCAACAAATTCAACAACAACCTCAACATTGAAAAACAACAACAACCTCAACATTGCAAAACACCAGCAAATTGAACAACAACCTCAACATTGAAAAACACCAACAAATTCAACAACAACCTCAGCATTGAAAAACAACAACAACCTCAACATTGAGAAACACCAACAAATTCAACAACAACCTCAACATTGAAAAACAACAACAACCTCAACATTGAAAAACAACAACAACCTCAACATTGAAAAACACCAACAAATTCAACAACAACCTCAACATTTAAAAACACCAACAAATTCAACAACAACCTCAACATTAAAAAACAACAACAATCTCAACATTGAAAAACACCAACAAATTCAACAACATCCTCAACATTGAAAAACAGCAACAACTTCAACATTGAAAAACACCAACAAATTCAACAACAACCTCATCATTTAAAAACACCAACAAATTCAACAACAACCTCAACATTGAAAAACACCAACAAATTCAACAACAAACTCAACATTGAAAAACACCAACAAATTCAACAACAACCTCAACATTGAAAAACAACAACAACCTCAACATTGAAAAACACCAACAAATTCAACAACAACCTCAACATTGAAAAGCACCAACAAATTCAACAACAACCTCAACATTGAAAAACAACAACAACCTCAACATTGAAAAACAACAACAAACGCAACATTGAAAAACACCAACAAATTCAACAACAACCTCAACATTGAAAAACACCAACAAATTCAACAACAAACTCAACATTGAAAAACACCAACAAATTCAACAACAACCTCAACATTGAAAAACAACAACAACCTCAACATTGAAAAACACCAACAAATTCAACAACAACCTCAACATTGAAAAGCACCAACAAATTCAACAACAACCTCAACATTGAAAAACAACAACAACCTCAACATTGAAAAACAACAACAAACGCAACATTGAAAAACACCAACAAATTCAACAACAACCTCAACAGTGAAAAACAACAACAACATCAACATTGAAAAACACCAACAAATTCAACAACAACCTCAACATTGAAAAACACCAACAAATTCAACAACAACCTCAACATTGAAAAACAACAACAACCTAAACATTGAAAAACACCAACAAATTCAAAAACAACCTCAACATTGAAAAACACCAACAAATTCAACAACAACTTCAACATTGAAAAACACCAACAAATTCAACAACAACCTCGAAATTGAAAAACACCAACAAATACAACAACAACCTCAACATTGAAAAACAACAACAACCTCAACATTGAAAAACACCAACAAATTCAACAACAACCTCAACATTGAAAAACAACAACAACCTCAACATTGCAAAACACCAGCAAATTGAACAACAACCTCAACATTTAAAAACAGCAACAAATTCAACAACAACCTCAACATTGAAAACACCAACAAATTCAACAACAACCTCAACATTTAAAAACGCCAACAAATTCAACAACAACCTCAACATTGAAAAACAACATCAACCTCAACATTGAAAAACACCAGCAAATTCAACAACAACCTCAACATTGAAAAACAACAACAAACTCAACATTGAAAAACACCAACAAATTCAACAACAACCTCAACATTGAAAAACAACAACAACCTCAACATTGAAAAACACCAACAAATTCAACAATAACCTCAACATTGAAAAACAACAACAAACTCAACATTGAAAAACACCAACAAATTCAACAACAACCTCAACATTGAAAAACAACAACAAATTCAACAACAACCTCAACATTGAAAAACAACAACAACCTCAACATTGAAAAACACCAACAAATTCAACAACAACCTCAACATTGAAAAACAACAACAACCTCAACATTGAAAAACACCAACAAATTCAACAACAACTTCAACATTGAAAAACACCAACAAATTCAACAACAACCTCAGCATTGAAAAACAACAACAACCTCAACATTGAGAAACACCAACAAATTCAACAACAACCTCAACATTGAAAAACAACAACAACCTCAACATTGAAAAACAACAACAACCTCAACATTGAAAAACACCAACAAATTCAACAACAACCTCAACATTTAAAAACACCAACAAATTCAACAACAACCTCAACATTGAAAAACAACAACAATCTCAACATTGAAAAACACCAACAAATTCAACAACAACCTCAACATTGAAAAACAGCAACAACCTCAACATTGAAAAACACCAACAAATTCAACAACAACCTCATCATTTAAAAACACCAACAAATTCAACAACAACCTCAACATTGAAAAACACCAACAAATTCAACAACAAACTCAACATTGAAAAACACCAACAAATTCAACAACAACCTCAACATTGAAAAACAACAACAACCTCAACATTGAAAAACACCAACAAATTCAACAACAACCTCAACATTGAAAAGCACCAACAAATTCAACAACAACCTCAACATTGAAAAACAACAACAACCTCAACATTGAAAAACAACAACAAACGCAACATTGAAAAACACCAACAAATTCAACAACAACCTCAACATTGAAAAACACCAACAAATTCAACAACAAACTCAACATTGAAAAACACCAACAAATTCAACAACAACCTCAACATTGAAAAACAACAACAACCTCAACATTGAAAAACACCAACAAATTCAACAACAACCTCAACATTGAAAAGCACCAACAAATTCAACAACAACCTCAACATTGAAAAACAACAACAACCTCAACATTGAAAAACAACAACAAACGCAACATTGAAAAACACCAACAAATTCAACAACAACCTCAACAGTGAAAAACAACAACAACATCAACATTGAAAAACACCAACAAATTCAACAACAACCTCAACATTGAAAAACACCAACAAATTCAACAACAACCTCAACATTGAAAAACAACAACAACCTAAACATTGAAAAACACCAACAAATTCAAAAACAACCTCAAGATTGAAAAACACCAACAAATTCAACAACAACTTCAACATTGAAAAACACCAACAAATTCAACAACAACCTCGAAATTGAAAAACACCAACAAATACAACAACAACCTCAACATTGAAAAACAACAACAACCTCAACATTGAAAAACACCAACAAATTCAACAACAACCTCAACATTGAAAAACAACAACAACCTCAACATTGCAAAACACCAGCAAATTGAACTACAACCTCAACATTTAAAAACAGCAACAAATTCAACAACAACCTCAACATTGAAAACACCAACAAATTCAACAACAACCTCAACATTTAAAAACGCCAACAAATTCAACAACAACCTCAACATTGAAAAACACAACCTCAACATTGAAAAACACCTACAAATTTAACAAAAAATTCAACATTGAAAAACACCAACAAGTTCACCAACAACCCCGACATTGAAAAACGCCAACAAATTCAGCAACAACCTCAACTTTGAAAAACAACAACAACCTCATCATGGAAAAACACCAACAAATTCAACAACAACTTAAAACATTGAAAAACAACAACATCCTCAAAATTGAAAAACACCAACAAATTCAACAACAACCTCAACATTGAAAAACAACAACAACCTCAACATTGCAAAACACCAGCAAATTGAACAACAACCTCAACATTGAAAAACACCAACAAATTCAACAACAACTTCAACATTGAAAAACACCAACAAATTCAACAACAACCTCAGCATTGAAAAACAACAACAACCTCAACATTGAGAAACACCAACAAATTCAACAACAACCTCAACATTGAAAAACAACAACAACCTCAACATTGAAAAACAACAACAACCTCAACATTGAAAAACACCAACAAATTCAACAACAACCTCAACATTTAAAAACACCAACAAATTCAACAACAACCTCAACATTGAAAAACAACAACAATCTCAACATTGAAAAACACCAACAAATTCAACAACAACCTCAACATTGAAAAACAGCAACAACCTCAACATTGAAAAACACCAACAAATTCAACAACAACCTCAACATTTAAAAACACCAACAAATTCAACAACAACCTCAACATTGAAAAACACCAACAAATTCAACAACAAACTCAACATTGAAAAACACCAACAAATTCAACAACAACCTCAACATTGAAAAACAACAACAACCTCAACATTGAAAAACACCAACAAATTCAACAACAACCGCAACATTGAAAAGCACCAACAAATTCAACAACAACCTCAACATTGAAAAACAACAACAACCTCAACATTGAAAAACAACAACAAACGCAACATTGAAAAACACCAACCAATTCAACAACAACCTCAACAGTGAAAAACAACAACAACATCAACATTGAAAAACACCAACAAATTCAACAACAACCTCAACATTGAAAAACACCAACAAATTCAACAACAACCTCAACATTGAAAAACAACAACAACCTAAACATTGAAAAACACCAACAAATTCAAAAACAACCTCAACATTGAAAAACACCAACAAATTCAACAACAACTTCAACATTGAAAAACACCAACAAATTCAACAACAACCTCGAAATTGAAAAACACCAACAAATACAACAACAACCTCAACATTGAAAAACACCAGCAAATTCAACAACAACCTCAACATTGAAAAACAACAACAACCTCAACATTGAAAAACACCAACAAATTCAACAACATCCTCAACATTGAAAAACAAGAACAAACTCAACATTGAAAAACACCAACAAATTCAACAACAACCTCAACATTGAAAAACAACAACAACCTCAACATTGAAAAACACCAACAAATTCAACAATAACCTCAACATTGAAAAACAACAACAAACTCAACATTGAAAAACACCAACAAATTCAACAACAACCTCAACATTGAAAAACAACAACAAATTCAACAACAACCTCAACATTGAAAAACAACAACAACCTCAACATTGAAAAACACCAACAAATTCAACAACAACCTCAACATTGAAAAACAACAACAACCTCAACATTGAAAAACACCAACAAATTCAACAACAACTTCAACATTGAAATACACCAACAAATTCAACAACAACCTCAGCATTGAAAAACAACAACAACCTCAACATTGAGAAACACCAACAAATTCAACAACAACCTCAACATTGAAAAACAACAACAACCTCAACATTGAAAAACAACAACAACCTCAACATTGAAAAACACCAACAAATTCAACAACAACCTCAACATTGAAAAACAACAACAACCTCAACATTGAAAAACACCAACAAATTCAACAACATCCTCAACATTGAAAAACAAGAACAAACTCAACATTGAAAAACACCAACAAATTCAACAACAACCTCAACATTGAAAAACAACAACAACCTCAACATTGAAAAACACCAACAAATTCAACAATAACCTCAACATTGAAAAACAACAACAAACTCAACATTGAAAAACACCAACAAATTCAACAACAACCTCAACATTGAAAAACAACAACAAATTCAACAACAACCTCAACATTGAAAAACAACAACAACCTCAACATTGAAAAACACCAACAAATTCAACAACAACCTCAACATTGAAAAACAACAACAACCTCAACATTGAAAAACACCAACAAATTCAACAACAACTTCAACATTGAAAAACACCAACAAATTCAACAACAACCTCAGCATTGAAAAACAACAACAACCTCAACATTGAGAAACACCAACAAATTCAACAACAACCTCAACATTGAAAAACAACAACAACCTCAACATTGAAAAACAACAACAACCTCAACATTGAAAAACACCAACAAATTCAACAACAACCTCAACATTTAAAAACACCAACAAATTCAACAACAACCTCAACATTGAAAAACAACAACAATCTCAACATTGAAAAACACCAACAAATTCAACAACAACCTCAACATTGAAAAACAGCAACAACCTCAACATTGAAAAACACCAACAAATTCAACAACAACCTCATCATTTAAAAACACCAACAAATTCAACAACAACCTCAACATTGAAAAACACCAACAAATTCAACAACAAACTCAACATTGAAAAACACCAACAAATTCAACAACAACCTCAACATTGAAAAACAACAACAACCTCAACATTGAAAAACACCAACAAATTCAACAACAACCTCAACATTGAAAAGCACCAACAAATTCAACAACAACCTCAACATTGAAAAACAACAACAACCTCAACATTGAAAAACAACAACAAACGCAACATTGAAAAACACCAACAAATTCAACAACAACCTCAACATTGAAAAACACCAACAAATTCAACAACAAACTCAACATTGAAAAACACCAACAAATTCAACAACAACCTCAACATTGAAAAACAACAACAACCTCAACATTGAAAAACACCAACAAATTCAACAACAACCTCAACATTGAAAAGCACCAACAAATTCAACAACAACCTCAACATTGAAAAACAACAACAACCTCAACATTGAAAAACAACAACAAACGCAACATTGAAAAACACCAACAAATTCAACAACAACCTCAACAGTGAAAAACAACAACAACATCAACATTGAAAAACACCAACAAATTCAACAACAACCTCAACATTGAAAAACACCAACAAATTCAACAACAACCTCAACATTGAAAAACAACAACAACCTAAACATTGAAAAACACCAACAAATTCAAAAACAACCTCAAGATTGAAAAACACCAACAAATTCAACAACAACTTCAACATTGAAAAACACCAACAAATTCAACAACAACCTCGAAATTGAAAAACACCAACAAATACAACAACAACCTCAACATTGAAAAACAACAACAACCTCAACATTGAAAAACACCAACAAATTCAACAACAACCTCAACATTGAAAAACAACAACAACCTCAACATTGCAAAACACCAGCAAATTGAACTACAACCTCAACATTTAAAAACAGCAACAAATTCAACAACAACCTCAACATTGAAAACACCAACAAATTCAACAACAACCTCAACATTTAAAAACGCCAACAAATTCAACAACAACCTCAACATTGAAAAACACAACCTCAACATTGAAAAACACCTACAAATTTAACAAAAAATTCAACATTGAAAAACACCAACAAGTTCACCAACAACCCCGACATTGAAAAACGCCAACAAATTCAGCAACAACCTCAACTTTGAAAAACAACAACAACCTCATCATGGAAAAACACCAACAAATTCAACAACAACTTAAAACATTGAAAAACAACAACATCCTCAAAATTGAAAAACACCAACAAATTCAACAACAACCTCAACATTGAAAAACAACAACAACCTCAACATTGCAAAACACCAGCAAATTGAACAACAACCTCAACATTGAAAAACACCAACAAATTCAACAACAACTTCAACATTGAAAAACACCAACAAATTCAACAACAACCTCAGCATTGAAAAACAACAACAACCTCAACATTGAGAAACACCAACAAATTCAACAACAACCTCAACATTGAAAAACAACAACAACCTCAACATTGAAAAACAACAACAACCTCAACATTGAAAAACACCAACAAATTCAACAACAACCTCAACATTTAAAAACACCAACAAATTCAACAACAACCTCAACATTGAAAAACAACAACAATCTCAACATTGAAAAACACCAACAAATTCAACAACAACCTCAACATTGAAAAACAGCAACAACCTCAACATTGAAAAACACCAACAAATTCAACAACAACCTCAACATTTAAAAACACCAACAAATTCAACAACAACCTCAACATTGAAAAACACCAACAAATTCAACAACAAACTCAACATTGAAAAACACCAACAAATTCAACAACAACCTCAACATTGAAAAACAACAACAACCTCAACATTGAAAAACACCAACAAATTCAACAACAACCGCAACATTGAAAAGCACCAACAAATTCAACAACAACCTCAACATTGAAAAACAACAACAACCTCAACATTGAAAAACAACAACAAACGCAACATTGAAAAACACCAACCAATTCAACAACAACCTCAACAGTGAAAAACAACAACAACATCAACATTGAAAAACACCAACAAATTCAACAACAACCTCAACATTGAAAAACACCAACAAATTCAACAACAACCTCAACATTGAAAAACAACAACAACCTAAACATTGAAAAACACCAACAAATTCAAAAACAACCTCAACATTGAAAAACACCAACAAATTCAACAACAACTTCAACATTGAAAAACACCAACAAATTCAACAACAACCTCGAAATTGAAAAACACCAACAAATACAACAACAACCTCAACATTGAAAAACACCAGCAAATTCAACAACAACCTCAACATTGAAAAACAACAACAACCTCAACATTGAAAAACACCAACAAATTCAACAACATCCTCAACATTGAAAAACAAGAACAAACTCAACATTGAAAAACACCAACAAATTCAACAACAACCTCAACATTGAAAAACAACAACAACCTCAACATTGAAAAACACCAACAAATTCAACAATAACCTCAACATTGAAAAACAACAACAAACTCAACATTGAAAAACACCAACAAATTCAACAACAACCTCAACATTGAAAAACAACAACAAATTCAACAACAACCTCAACATTGAAAAACAACAACAACCTCAACATTGAAAAACACCAACAAATTCAACAACAACCTCAACATTGAAAAACAACAACAACCTCAACATTGAAAAACACCAACAAATTCAACAACAACTTCAACATTGAAATACACCAACAAATTCAACAACAACCTCAGCATTGAAAAACAACAACAACCTCAACATTGAGAAACACCAACAAATTCAACAACAACCTCAACATTGAAAAACAACAACAACCTCAACATTGAAAAACAACAACAACCTCAACATTGAAAAACACCAACAAATTCAACAACAACCTCAACATTTAAAAACACCAACAAATTCAACAACAACCTCAACATTGAAAAACAACAACAATCTCAACATTGAAAAACACCAACAAATTCAACAACAACCTCAACATTGAAAAACAGCAACAACCTCAACATTGAAAAACACCAACAAATTCAACAACAACCTCATCATTTAAAAACACCAACAAATTCAACAACAACCTCAACATTGAAAAACACCAACAAATTCAACAACAAACTCAACATTGAAAAACACCAACAAATTCAACAACAACCTCAACATTGAAAAACAACAACAACCTCAACATTGAAAAACACCAACAAATTCAACAACAACCTCAACATTGAAAAGCACCAACAAATTCAACAACAACCTCAACATTGAAAAACAACAACAACCTCAACATTGAAAAACAACAACAAACGCAACATTGAAAAACACCAACAAATTCAACAACAACCTCAACATTGAAAAACACCAACAAATTCAACAACAAACTCAACATTGAAAAACACCAACAAATTCAACAACAACCTCAACATTGAAAAACAACAACAACCTCAACATTGAAAAACACCAACAAATTCAACAACAACCTCAACATTGAAAAGCACCAACAAATTCAACAACAACCTCAACATTGAAAAACAACAACAACCTCCACATTGAAAAACAACAACAAACGCAACATTGAAAAACACCAACAAATTCAACAACAACCTCAACAGTGAAAAACAACAACAACATCAACATTGAAAAACACCAAAAAATTCAACAACAACCTCAACATTGAAAAACACCAACAAATTCAACAACAACCTCAACATTGAAAAACAACAACAACCTAAACATTGAAAAACACCAACAAATTCAAAAACAACCTCAACATTGAAAAACACCAACAAATTCAACAACAACTTCAACATTGAAAAACACCAACAAATTCAACAACAACCTCGAAATTGAAAAACACCAACAAATACAACAACAACCTCAACATTGAAAAACAACAACAACCTCAACATTGAAAAACACCAACAAATTCAACAACAACCTCAACATTGAAAAACAACAACAACCTCAACATTGCAAAACACCAGCAAATTGAACAACAACCTCAACATTTAAAAACAGCAACAAATTCAACAACAACCTCAACATTGAAAACACCAACAAATTCAACAACAACCTCAACATTTAAAAACGCCAACAAATTCAACAACAACCTCAACATTGAAAAACACAACCTCAACATTGAAAAACACCTACAAATTCAACAAAAAATTCAACATTGAAAAACACCAACAAGTTCAACAACAAACCCGACATTGAAAAAGGCCAACAAATTCAGCAACAACCTCAACTTTGAAAAACAACAACAACCTCATCATGGAAAAACACCAACAAATTCAACAACAACTTAA
Source organism: Isurus oxyrinchus (assembly GCA_026770705.1). Taxonomy (NCBI): domain Eukaryota; kingdom Metazoa; phylum Chordata; class Chondrichthyes; order Lamniformes; family Lamnidae; genus Isurus; species Isurus oxyrinchus. Next base: position 55,301 of record JANJGN010001153.1, read on the forward strand.
AACATTGAAAAACAACAACATCCTCAAAATTGAAAAACAACAACAAATTCAACAACAACCTCAACATTGAAAAACAACAACAACCTCAACATTGCAAAACACCAGCAAATTGAACAACAACCTCAACATTGACAAACACCAACAAATTCAACAACTTCAACATTGAAAAACACCAACAAATTCAACAACAACCTCAGCATTGAAAAACAACAACAACCTCAACATTGAGAAACACCAACAAATTCAACAACAACCTCAACATTGAAAAACAACAACAACCTCAACATTGAAAAACAACAACAACCTCAACATTGAAAAACACCAACAAATTCAACAACAACCTCAACATTTAAAAACACCAACAAATTCAACAACAACCTCAACATTGAAAAACAACAACAATCTCAACATTGAAAAACACCAACAAATTCAACAACAACCTCAACATTGAAAAACAGCAACAACCTCAACATTGAAAAACACCAACAAATTCAACAACAACCTCAACATTTAAAAACACCAACAAATTCAACAACAACCTCAACATTGAAAAACACCAACAAATTCAACAACAAACTCAACATTGAAAAACACCAACAAATTCAACTACAACCTCAACATTGAAAAACAACAACAACCTCAACATTGAAAAACACCAACAAATTCAACAACAACCTCAACATTGAAAAGCACCAACAAATTCAACAACAACCTCAACATTGAAAAACAACAACAACCTCAACATTGAAAAACAACAACAAACGCAACATTGAAAAACACCAACCAATTCAACAACAACCTCAACATTGAAAAACACCAACAAATTCAACAACAACCTCAACATTGAAAAACAACAACAACCTCAACATTGCAAAACACCTGCTAATTGAACAACAACCTCAACATTTAAAAATACCAACAAATTCAACAACAACCTCAACATTGAAAACACCAACAAATTCAACAACAACGTCAACATTTAAAAACGCCAACAAATTCAACAACAACCTCAACATTGAAAAACACAACCTCAACATTGAAAAACACCTACAAATTCAACAAAAAATTCAACATTGAAAAACACCAACAAGTTCAACAACAACCCCGACATTGAAAAACGCCAACAAATTCAGCAACAACCTCAACTTTGAAAAACAACAACAACCTCATCATGGAAAAACACCAACAAATTCAACAACAAATTAAAACATTGAAAAACAACAACATCCTCAAAATTGAAAAACACCAACAAATTCAACAACAACCCCAACATTTAAAAACAACAGCAACCTCAACATTGAAAAACACCAACAAATTCAACAACAACCTCAACATTGAAAAACACCAACAAATTCAACAACAACCTCAGCATTGAAAAACAACAACAACCTCAACGTTGAAAAACACCAACAAATTCAACAACAACCTCAACATTGAAAAACAACAACAACTTCAACATTGAAAAACACCAACAAATTCAACAAAAACTTCAACATTGAACAACACCAACAAATTCAACAACAACCTCGACATTGAAAAACACCATCAAATTCAACAACAACCTCAACATTGAAAAACACCAACAACCTCAAAATTGAAAAAACACCAACAAATTCAACAACAACCTCAACATTAAAAAACAACAACAACCTCAATATTGAAAAACACCAACAAATTCAACAAAAACCTCAACATTGAAAAACACCAACAAATTCAACAACAACCTCAACATTGAAAAACAACAACCTCAACATTGAAAAACACCAACAAATTCAACAAAAAATTCAACATTGAAAAACACCAACGAATTCAACAACAACCCCGACATTGAAAAACACCAACAAATTCAACAAAAACCTCAACTTTGAAAAACAACAACAACCTCATCATGGAAAAATACCAACAAATTCAACAACAACCTCAACATTGAAAAACAACAACATCCTCAAAATTGAAAAACACCAACAAATTGAACAACAACCCCAACATTTAAAAACAACAACAACCTCAACATTGAAAAACACCAACAAATTCAACAACAACCTCAACATTGAAAAACACCAACAAATTCAACAACAACCTCAACATTGAAAAACACCAACAAACTCAACAACAACCTCAAAATTGAAAAACAACAACAACCTCAACATTGAAAAACACCAACAAATTCAACAACAACCTCAACATTGAAAAACACCAACAAATTCAACAACAACCTCAACATTGAAAAACACCAACAACCTCAACATTGAAAAACACCAACAAATTCAACAACAACCTCAACATTGAAAAACAACAACAACCTCAACGTTGAAAAACACCAACAAATTCAACAACAACCTCAACATTGAAAAACACCAACAAATTCAACAACAACCTCAGCATTGAAAAACAACAACAACCTCAACGTTGAAAAACACCAACAAATTCAACAACAACCTCAACATTGAAAAACAACAACAACTTCAACATTGAAAAACACCAACAAATTCAACAAAAACTTCAACATTGAACAACACCAACAAATTCAACAACAACCTCGACATTGAAAAACACCATCAAATTCAACAACAACCTCAACATTGAAAAACACCAACAACCTCAAAATTGAAAAAACACCAACAAATTCAACAACAACCTCAACATTAAAAAACAACAACAACCTCAATATTGAAAAACACCAACAAATTCAACAAAAACCTCAACATTGAAAAACACCAACAAATTCAACAACAACCTCAACATTGAAAAACAACAACCTCAACATTGAAAAACACCAACAAATTCAACAAAAAATTCAACATTGAAAAACACCAACGAATTCAACAACAACCCCGACATTGAAAAACACCAACAAATTCAACAAAAACCTCAACTTTGAAAAACAACAACAACCTCATCATGGAAAAATACCAACAAATTCAACAACAACCTCAACATTGAAAAACAACAACATCCTCAAAATTGAAAAACACCAACAAATTGAACAACAACCCCAACATTTAAAAACAACAACAACCTCAACATTGAAAAACACCAACAAATTCAACAACAACCTCAACATTGAAAAACACCAACAAATTCAACAACAACCTCAACATTGAAAAACACCAACAAACTCAACAACAACCTCAAAATTGAAAAACAACAACAACCTCAACATTGAAAAACACCAACAAATTCAACAACAACCTCAACATTGAAAAACACCAACAAATTCAACAACAACCTCAACATTGAAAAACACCAACAACCTCAACATTGAAAAACACCAACAAATTCAACAACAACCTCAACATTGAAAAACAACAACAACCTCAACGTTGAAAAACACCAACAAATTCAACAACAACTTCAACATTGAAAAACACCAACAAATTCAACAACAACCTCAACATTGAAAAACAACAACAACCTCAACATTGAAAAACACCAAAAAATTCAACAACAACCTCAACATTGAAAAACAACAACAACCTCAACGTTGAAAAACACCAACAAATTCAACAACAACCTCAACATTGAAAAACACCAACAAATTCAACAACAACCTCAACATTGAAAAACAACAACAACTTCAACATTGAAAAACACCAACAAATTCAACAAAAACTTCAACATTGAAAAACACCAACAAATTCAACAACAACCTCGACATTGAAAAACACCATCAAATTCAACAACAACCTCAACATTGAAAAACACCAACAACCTCAAAATTGAAAAAACACCAACAAATTCAACAACAACCTCAACATTAAAAAACAACAACAACCTCAATATTGAAAAACACCAACAAATTCAACAAAAACCTCAAATTGAAAAACACCAACAAATTCAACAACAACCTCAACATTGAAAAACACCATAAATTCAACAACAACCTCAACATTGAAAAACACCAACAAATTCAACAACAACCTCAACATAGAAAAACAACAACAACCTAAACATTGAAAAACACCAACAAATTCAAAAACAACCTCAACATTGAAAAACACCAACAAATTCAACAACAACTTCAACATTGAAAAACACCAACAAATTCAACAACAACCTCGAAATTGAAAAACACCAACAAATACAACAACAACCTCAACATTGAAAAACAACAACAACCTCAACATTGAAAAACACCAACAAATTCAACAACAACCTCAACATTGAAAAACAACAACAACCTCAACATTGCAAAACACCAGCAAATTGAACAACAACCTCAACATTTAAAAACAGCAACAAATTCAACAACAACCTCAACATTGAAAACACCAACAAATTCAACAACAACCTCAACATTTAAAAACGCCAACAAATTCAACAACAACCTCAACATTGAAAAACACAACCTCAACATTGAAAAACACCTACAAATTCAACAAAAAATTCAACATTGAAAAACACCAACAAGTTCAACAACAACCCCGACATTGAAAAACGCCAACAAATTCAGCAACAACCTCAACTTTGAAAAACAACAACAACCTCATCATGGAAAAACACCAACAAATTCAACAACAACTTAAAACATTGAAAAACAACAACATCCTCAAAATTGAAAAACACCAACAAATTCAACAACAACCTCAACATTGAAAAACAACAACAACCTCAACATTGCAAAACACCAGCAAATTGAACAACAACCTCAACATTGAAAAACACCAACAAATTCAACAACAACTTCAACATTGAAAAACACCAACAAATTCAACAACAACCTCAGCATTGAAAAACAACAACAACCTCAACATTGAGAAACACCAACAAATTCAACAACAACCTCAACATTGAAAAACAACAACAACCTCAACATTGAAGAACAACAACAACCTCAACATTGAAAAACACCAACAAATTCAACAACAACCTCAACATTTAAAAACACCAACAAATTCAACAACAACCTCAACATTGAAAAACAACAACAATCTCAACATTGAAAAACACCAACAAATTCAACAACAACCTCAACATTGAAAAACAGCAACAACCTCAACTTTGAAAAACACCAACAAATTCAACAACAACCTCAACATTTAAAAACACCAACAAATTCAACAACAACCTCAACATTGAAAAACACCAACAAATTCAACAACAAACTCAACATTGAAAAACACCAACAAATTCAACAACAACCTCAACATTGAAAAACAACAACAACCTCAACATTGAATAACACCAACAAATTCAACAACAACCTCAACATTGAAAAGCACCAACAAATTCAACAACAACCTCAACATTGAAAAACAACAACAACCTCAACATTGAAAAACAACAACAAACGCAACATTGAAAAACACCAACCAATTCAACAACAACCTCAACAGTGAAAAACAACAACAACATCAACATTGAAAAACACCAACAAATTCAACAACAACCTCAACATTGAAAAACACCAACAAATTCAACAACAACCTCAACATTGAAAAACAACAACAACCTAAACATTGAAAAACACCAACAAATTCAAAAACAACCTCAACATTGAAAAACACCAACAAATTCAACAACAACTTCAACATTGAAAAACACCAACAAATTCAACAACAACCTCGAAATTGAAAAACACCAACAAATACAACAACAACCTCAACATTGAAAAACACCAGCAAATTCAACAACAACCTCAACATTGAAAAACAACAACAACCTCAACATTGAAAAACACCAACAAATTCAACAACATCCTCAACATTGAAAAACAAGAACAAACTCAACATTGAAAAACACCAACAAATTCAACAACAACCTCAACATTGAAAAACAACAACAACCTCAACATTGAAAAACACCAACAAATTCAACAATAACCTCAACATTGAAAAACAACAACAAACTCAACATTGAAAAACACCAACAAATTCAACAACAACCTCAACATTGAAAAACAACAACAAATTCAACAACAACCTCAACATTGAAAAACAACAACAACCTCAACATTGAAAAACACCAACAAATTCAACAACAACCTCAACATTGAAAAACAACAACAACCTCAACATTGAAAAACACCAACAAATTCAACAACAACTTCAACATTGAAATACACCAACAAATTCAACAACAACCTCAGCATTGAAAAACAACAACAACCTCAACATTGAGAAACACCAACAAATTCAACAACAACCTCAACATTGAAAAACAACAACAACCTCAACATTGAAAAACAACAACAACCTCAACATTGAAAAACACCAACAAATTCAACAACAACCTCAACATTTAAAAACACCAACAAATTCAACAACAACCTCAACATTGAAAAACAACAACAATCTCAACATTGAAAAACACCAACAAATTCAACAACAACCTCAACATTGAAAAACAGCAACAACCTCAACATTGAAAAACACCAACAAATTCAACAACAACCTCAACATTGAAAAACAACAACAATCTCAACATTGAAAAACACCAACAAATTCAACAACAACCTCAACATTGAAAAACAACAACAACCTCAACATTGAAAAACACCAACAAATTCAACAACAACCTCAACATTGAAAAACAACAACAACCTCAACGTTGAAAAACACCAACAAATTCAACAACAACCTCAACATTGAAAAACACCAACAAATTCAACAACAACCTCAACATTGAAAAACAACAACAAATTCAACAACAACCTCGACATTGAAAAACACCAACAAATTCAACAACAACCTCAACATTGAAAAACACCAACAACCTCAAAATTGAAAAAACACCAACAAATTCAACAACAACCTCAACATTAAAAAACAACAACAACCTCAATATTGAAAAACACCAACAAATTCAACAAAAACCTCAAATTGAAAAACACCAACAAATTCAACAACAACTTCAACATTGAAAAACACCAACAAATTCAACAACAACCTCGAAATTGAAAAACACCAACAAATACAACAACAACCTCAACATTGAAAAACAACAACAACCTCAACATTGAAAAACACCAACAAATTCAACAACAACCTCAACATTGAAAAACAACAACAACCTCAACATTGCAAAACACCAGCAAATTGAACAACAACCTCAAAATTTAAAAACAGCAACAAATTCAACAACAACCTCAACATTGAAAACACCAACAAATTCAACAACAACCTCAACATTTAAAAACGCCAACAAATTCAACAACAACCTCAACATTGAAAAACACAACCTCAACATTGAAAAACACCTACAAATTCAACAAAAAATTCAACATTGAAAAACACCAACAAGTTCAACAACAACCCCGACATTGAAAAACGCCAACAAATTCAGCAACAACCTCAACTTTGAAAAACAACAACAACCTCATCATGGAAAAACACCAACAAATTCAACAACAACTTAAAACATTGAAAAACAACAACATCCTCAAAATTGAAAAACACCAACAAATTCAACAACAACCTCAACATTGAAAAACAACAACAACCTCAACATTGCAAAACACCAGCAAATTGAACAACAACCTCAACATTGAAAAACACCAACAAATTCAACAACAACTTCAACATTGAAAAACACCAACAAATTCAACAACAACCTCAGCATTGAAAAACAACAACAACCTCAACATTGAGAAACACCAACAAATTCAACAACAACCTCAACATTGAAAAACAACAACAACCTCAACATTGAAAAACAACAACAACCTCAACATTGAAAAACACCAACAAATTCAACAACAACCTCAACATTTAAAAACACCAACAAATTCAACAACAACCTCAACATTGAAAAACAACAACAATCTCAACATTGAAAAACACCAACAAATTCAACAACAACCTCAACATTGAAAAACAGCAACAACCTCAACATTGAAAAACACCAACAAATTCAACAACAACCTCAACATTTAAAAACACCAACAAATTCAACAACAACCTCAACATTGAAAAACACCAACAAATTAAACAACAAACTCAACATTGAAAAACACCAACAAATTCAACAACAACCTCAACATTGAAAAACAACAACAACCTCAACATTGAAAAACACCAACAAATTCAACAACAACCTCAACATTGAAAAGCACCAACAAATTCAACAACAACCTCAACATTGAAAAACAACAACAACCTCAACATTGAAAAACAACAACAAACGCAACATTGAAAAACACCAACCAATTCAACAACAACCTCAACAGTGAAAAACAACAACAACATCAACATTGAAAAACACCAACAAATTCAACAACAACCTCAACATTGAAAAACACCAACAAATTCAACAACAACCTCAACATTGAAAAACAACAACAACCTCAACATTGAAAAACACCAACAAATTCAACAACATCCTCAACATTGAAAAACAAGAACAAACTCAACATTGAAAAACACCAACAAATTCAACAACAACCTCAACATTGAAAAACAACAACAACCTCAACATTGAAAAACACCAACAAATTCAACAATAACCTCAACATTGAAAAACAACAACAAACTCAACATTGAAAAACACCAACAAATTCAACAACAACCTCAACATTGAAAAACAACAACAAATTCAACAACAACCTCAACATTGAAAAACAACAACAACCTCAACATTGAAAAACACCAACAAATTCAACAACAACCTCAACATTGAAAAACAACAACAACCTCAACATTGAAAAACACCAACAAATTCAACAACAACTTCAACATTGAAATACACCAACAAATTCAACAACAACCTCAGCATTGAAAAACAACAACAATCTCAACATTGAGAAACACCAACAAATTCAACAACAACCTCAACATTGAAAAACAACAACAACCTCAACATTGAAAAACAACAACAACCTCAACATTGAAAAACACCAACAAATTCAACAACAACCTCAACATTTAAAAACACCAACAAATTCAACAACAACCTCAACATTGAAAAACAACAACAATCTCAACATTGAAAAACACCAACAAATTCAACAACAACCTCAACATTGAAAAACAGCAACAACCTCAACATTGAAAAACACCAACAAATTCAACAACAACCTCATCATTTAAAAACACCAACAAATTCAACAACAACCTCAACATTGAAAAACACCAACAAATTCAACAACAAACTCAACATTGAAAAACACCAACAAATTCAAGAACAACCTCAACATTGAAAAACAACAACAACCTCAACATTGAAAAACACCAACAAATTCAACAACAACCTCAACATTGAAAAGCACCAACAAATTCAACAACAACCTCAACATTGAAAAACAACAACAACCTCAACATTGAAAAACAACAACAAACGCAACATTGAAAAACACCAACAAATTCAACAACAACCTCAACATTGAAAAACACCAACAAATTCAACAACAAACTCAACATTGAAAAACACCAACAAATTCAACAACAACCTCAACATTGAAAAACAACAACAACCTCAACATTGAAAAACACCAACAAATTCAACAACAACCTCAACATTGAAAAGCACCAACAAATTCAACAACAACCTCAACATTGAAAAACAACAACAACCTCAACATTGAAAAACAACAACAAACGCAACATTGAAAAACACCAACAAATTCAACAACAACCTCAACAGTGAAAAACAACAACAACATCAACATTGAAAAACACCAACAAATTCAACAACAACCTCAACATTGAAAAACACCAACAAATTCAACAACAACCTCAACATTGAAAAACAACAACAACCTAAACATTGAAAAACACCAACAAATTCAAAAACAACCTCAACATTGAAAAACACCAACAAATTCAACAACAACTTCAACATTGAAAAACACCAACAAATTCAACAACAACCTCGAAATTGAAAAACACCAACAAATACAACAACAACCTCAACATTGAAAAACAACAACAACCTCTACATTGAAAAACACCAACAAATTCAACAACAACCTCAACATTGAAAAACAACAACAACCTCAACATTGCAAAACACCAGCAAATTGAACAACAACCTCAACATTTAAAAACAGCAACAAATTCAACAACAACCTCAACATTGAAAAACAACAACAACCTCAACGTTGAAAAACACCAACAAATTCAACAACAACTTCAACATTGAAAAACACCAACAAATTCAACAACAACCTCAACATTGAAAAACAACAACAACCTCAACATTGAAAAACACCAACAAATTCAACAACAACCTCAACATTGAAAAACAACAACAACCTCAACGTTGAAAAACACCAACAAATTCAACAACAACCTCAACATTGAAAAACACCAACAAATTCAACAACAACCTCAACATTGAAAAACAACAACAACTTCAACATTGAAAAACACCAACAAATTCAACAAAAACTTCAACATTGAAAAACACCAACAAATTCAACAACAACCTCGACATTGAAAAACACCATCAAATTCAACAACAACCTCAACATTGAAAAACACCAACAACCTCAAAATTGAAAAAACACCAACAAATTCAACAACAACCTCAACATTAAAAAACAACAACAACCTCAATATTGAAAAACACCAACAAATTCAACAAAAACCTCAAATTGAAAAACACCAACAAATTCAACAACAACCTCAACATTGAAAAACACCATAAATTCAACAACAACCTCAACATTGAAAAACACCAACAAATTCAACAACAACCTCAACATAGAAAAACAACAACAACCTCAACATTGAAAAACACCAACAAATTCAACAACAACCTCAACATTGAAAAACAACAACAACCTAAACATTGAAAAACACCAACAAATTCAAAAACAACCTCAACATTGAAAAACACCAACAAATTCAACAACAACTTCAACATTGAAAAACACCAACAAATTCAACAACAACCTCGAAATTGAAAAACACCAACAAATACAACAACAACCTCAACATTGAAAAACAACAACAACCTCAACATTGAAAAACACCAACAAATTCAACAACAACCTCAACATTGAAAAACAACAACAACCTCAACATTGCAAAACACCAGCAAATTGAACAACAACCTCAACATTTAAAAACAGCAACAAATTCAACAACAACCTCAACATTGAAAACACCAACAAATTCAACAACAACCTCAACATTTAAAAACGCCAACAAATTCAACAACAACCTCAACATTGAAAAACACAACCTCAACATTGAAAAACACCTACAAATTCAACAAAAAATTCAACATTGAAAAACACCAACAAGTTCAACAACAACCCCGACATTGAAAAACGCCAACAAATTCAGCAACAACCTCAACTTTGAAAAACAACAACAACCTCATCATGGAAAAACACCAACAAATTCAACAACAACTTAAAACATTGAAAAACAACAACATCCTCAAAATTGAAAAACACCAACAAATTCAACAACAACCTCAACATTGAAAAACAACAACAACCTCAACATTGCAAAACACCAGCAAATTGAACAACAACCTCAACATTGAAAAACACCAACAAATTCAACAACAACTTCAACATTGAAAAACACCAACAAATTCAACAACAACCTCAGCATTGGAAAACAACAACAACCTCAACATTGAGAAACACCAACAAATTCAACAACAACCTCAACATTGAAAAACAACAACAACCTCAACATTGAAAAACAACAACAACCTCAACATTGAAAAACACCAACAAATTCAACAACAACCTCAACATTTAAAAACACCAACAAATTCAACAACAACCTCAACATTGAAAAACAACAACAATCTCAACATTGAAAAACAGCAACAAATTCAACAACAACCTCAACATTGAAAAACAGCAACAACCTCAACATTGAAAAACACCAACAAATTCAACAACAACCTCAACATTTAAAAACACCAACAAATTCAACAACAACCTCAACATTGAAAAACATCAACAAATTCAACAACAAACTCAACATTGAAAAACACCAACAAATTCAACAACAACCTCAACATTGAAAAACAACAACAACCTCAACATTGAAAAACACCAACAAATTCAACAACAACCTCAACATTGAAAAGCACCAACAAATTCAACAACAACCTCAACATTGAAAAACAACAACAACCTCAACATTGAAAAACAACAACAAACGCAACATTGAAAAACACCAACCAATTCAACAACAACCTCAACAGTGAAAAACAACAACAACATCAACATTGAAAAACACCAACAAATTCAACAACAACCTCAACATTGAAAAACACCAACAAATTCAACAACAACCTCAACATTGAAAAACACAACCTCAACATTGAAAAACACCTACAAATTCAACAAAAAATTCAACATTGAAAAACACCAACAAGTTCAACAACAAACCCGACATTGAAAAAGGCCAACAAATTCAGCAACAACCTCAACTTTGAAAAACAACAACAACCTCATCATGGAAAAACACCAACAAATTCAACAACAACTTAAAACATTGAAAAACAACAACATCCTCAAAATTGAAAAACACCAACAAATTCAACAACAACCTCAACATTGAAAAACAACAACAACCTCAACATTGCAAAACACCAGCAAATTGAACAACAACCTCAACATTGAAAAACACCAACAAATTCAACAACTTCAACATTGAAAAACCCCAACAAATTCAACAACAACCTCAGCATTGAAAAACAACAACAACCTCAACATTGAGAAACACCAACAAATTCAACAACAACCTCAACATTGAAAAACAACAACAACCTCAACATTGAAAAACAACAACAACCTCAACATTGAAAAACACCAACAAATTCAACAACAACCTCAACATTTAAAAACACCAACAAATTCAACAACAACCTCAACATTGAAAAACAACAACAATCTCAACATTGAAAAACACCAACAAATTCAACAACAACCTCAACATTGAAAAACAGCAACAACCTCAACATTGAAAAACACCAACAAATTCAACAACAACCTCAACATTTAAAAACACCAACAAATTCAACAACAACCTCAACATTGAAAAACACCAACAAATTCAACAACAAACTCAACATTGAAAAACACCAACAAATTCAACTACAACCTCAACATTGAAAAACAACAACAACCTCAACATTGAAAAACACCAACAAATTCAACAACAACCTCAACATTGAAAAGCACCAACAAATTCAACAACAACCTCAACATTGAAAAACAACAACAACCTCAACATTGAAAAACAACAACAAACGCAACATTGAAAAACACCAACCAATTCAACAACAACCTCAACAGTGAAAAACAACAACAACATCAACATTGAAAAACACCAACAAATTCAACAACAACCTCAACATTGAAAAACACCAACAAATTCAACAACAACCTCAACATTGAAAAACAACAACAACCTAAACATTGAAAAACACCAACAAATTCAAAAACAACCTCAACATTGAAAAACACCAACAAATTCAACAACAACTTCAACATTGAAAAACACCAACAAATTCAACAACAACCTCGAAATTGAAAAACACCAACAAATACAACAACAACCTCAACATTGAAAAACAACAACAACCTCAACATTGAAAAACACCAACAAATTCAACAACAACCTCAACATTGAAAAACAACAACAACCTCAACATTGCAAAACACCTGCTAATTGAACAACAACCTCAACATTTAAAAATACCAACAAATTCAACAACAACCTCAACATTGAAAACACCAACAAATTCAACAACAACCTCAACATTTAAAAACGCCAACAAATTCAACAACAACCTCAACATTGAAAAACACAACCTCAACATTGAAAAACACCTACAAATTCAACAAAAAATTCAACATTGAAAAACACCAACAAGTTCAACAACAACCCCGACATTGAAAAACGCCAACAAATTCAGCAACAACCTCAACTTTGAAAAACAACAACAACCTCATCATGGAAAAACACCAACAAATTCAACAACAAATTAAAACATTGAAAAACAACAACATCCTCAAAATTGAAAAACACCAACAAATTCAACAACAACCCCAACATTTAAAAACAACAGCAACCTCAACATTGAAAAACACCAACAAATTCAACAACAACCTCAACATTGAAAAACACCAACAAATTCACAACAACCTCAGCATTGAAAAACAACAACAACCTCAACGTTGAAAAACACCAACAAATTCAACAACAACCTCAACATTGAAAAACACCACCAAATTCAACAAAAACTTCAACATTGAACAACACCAACAAATTCAACAACAACCTCGACATTGAAAAACACCATCAAATTCAACAACAACCTCAACATTGAAAAACACCAACAACCTCAAAATTGAAAAAACACCAACAAATTCAACAACAACCTCAACATTAAAAAACAACAACAACCTCAATATTGAAAAACACCAACAAATTCAACAAAAACCTCAACATTGAAAAACACCAACAAATTCAACAACAACCTCAACATTGAAAAACAACAACCTCAACATTGAAAAACACCAACAAATTCAACAAAAAATTCAACATTGAAAAACACCAACGAATTCAACAACAACCCCGACATTGAAAAACACCAACAAATTCAACAAAAACCTCAACTTTGAAAAACAACAACAACCTCATCATGGAAAAATACCAACAAATTCAACAACAACCTCAACATTGAAAAACAACAACATCCTCAAAATTGAAAAACACCAACAAATTGAACAACAACCCCAACATTTAAAAACAACAACAACCTCTACATTGAAAAACACCAACAAATTCAACAACAACCTCAACATTGAAAAACACCAACAAATTCAACAACAACCTCAACATTGAAAAACACCAACAAACTCAACAACAACCTCAAAATTGAAAAACAACAACAACCTCAACATTGAAAAACACCAACAAATTCAACAACAACCTCAACATTGAAAAACACCAACAAATTCAACAACAACCTCAACATTGAAAAACACCAACAACCTCAACATTGAAAAACACCAACAAATTCAACAGCAACCTCAACATTGAAAAACAACAACAACCTCAACGTTGAAAAACACCAACAAATTCAACAACAACTTCAACATTGAAAAACACCAACAAATTCAACAACAACCTCAACATTGAAAAACAACAACAACCTCAACATTGAAAAACACCAACAAATTCAACAACAACCTCAACATTGAAAAACAACAACAACCTCAACGTTGAAAAACACCAACAAATTCAACAACAACCTCAACATTGAAAAACACCAACAAATTCAACAACAACCTCAACATTGAAAAACAACAACAACTTCAACATTGAAAAACACCAACAAATTCAACAAAAACTTCAACATTGAAAAACACCAACAAATTCAACAACAACCTCGACATTGAAAAACACCATCAAATTCAACAACAACCTCAACATTGAAAAACACCAACAACCTCAAAATTGAAAAAACACCAACAAATTCAACAACAACCTCAACATTAAAAAACAACAACAACCTCAATATTGAAAAACACCAACAAATTCAACAAAAACCTCAAATTGAAAAACACCAACAAATTCAACAACAACCTCAACATTGAAAAACACCATAAATTCAACAACAACCTCAACATTGAAAAACACCAACAAATTCAACAACAACCTCAACATAGAAAAACAACAACAACCTCAACATTGAAAAACACCAACAAATTCAACAACAACCTCAACATTGAAAAACAACAACAACCTAAACATTGAAAAACACCAACAAATTCAAAAACAACCTCAACATTGAAAAACACCAACAAATTCAACAACAACTTCAACATTGAAAAACACCAACAAATTCAACAACAACCTCGAAATTGAAAAACACCAACAAATACAACAACAACCTCAACATTGAAAAACAACAACAACCTCAACATTGAAAAACACCAGCAAATTCAACAACAACCTCAACATTGAAAAACAACAACAACCTCAACATTGCAAAACACCAGCAAATTGAACAACAACCTCAACATTTAAAAACAGCAACAAATTCAACAACAACCTCAACATTGAAAACACCAACAAATTCAACAACAACCTCAACATTTAAAAACGCCAACAAATTCAACAACAACCTCAACATTGAAAAACACAACCTCAACATTGAAAAACACCTACAAATTCAAGAAAAAATTCAACATTGAAAAACACCAACAAGTTCAACAACAACCCCGACATTGAAAAACGCCAACAAATTCAGCAACAACCTCAACTTTGAAAAACAACAACAACCTCATCATGGAAAAACACCAACAAATTCAACAACAACTTAAAACATTGAAAAACAACAACATCCTCAAAATTGAAAAACACCAACAAATTCAACAACAACCTCAACATTGAAAAACAACAACAACCTCAACATTGCAAAACACCAGCAAATTGAACAACAACCTCAACATTGAAAAACACCAACAAATTCAACAACAACTTCAACATTGAAAAACACCAACAAATTCAACAACAACCTCAGCATTGAAAAACAACAACAACCTCAACATTGAGAAACACCAACAAATTCAACAACAACCTCAACATTGAAAAACAACAACAACCTCAACATTGAAAAACAACAACAACCTCAACATTGAAAAAAACCAACAAATTCAACAACAACCTCAACATTTAAAAACACCAACAAATTCAACAACAACCTCAACATTGAAAAACAACAACAATCTCAACATTGAAAAACACCAACAAATTCAACAACAACCTCAACATTGAAAAACAGCAACAACCTCAACATTGAAAAACACCAACAAATTCAACAACAACCTCAACATTTAAAAACACCAACAAATTCAACAACAACCTCAACATTGAAAAACACCAACAAATTCAACAACAAACTCAACATTGAAAAACACCAACAAATTCAACAACAACCTCAACATTGAAAAACAACAACAACCTCAACATTGAAAAACACCAACAAATTCAACAACAACCTCAACATTGAAAAGCACCAACAAATTCAACAACAACCTCAACATTGAAAAACAACAACAACCTCAACATTGAAAAACAACAACAAACGCAACATTGAAAAACACCAACCAATTCAACAACAACCTCAACAGTGAAAAACAACAACAACATCAACATTGAAAAACACCAACAAATTCAACAACAACCTCAACATTGAAAAACACCAACAAATTCAACAACAACCTCAACATTGAAAAACAACAACAACCTAAACATTGAAAAACACCAACAAATTCAAAAACAACCTCTACATTGAAAAACACCAACAAATTCAACAACAACTTCAACATTGAAAAACACCAACAAATTCAACAACAACCTCGAAATTGAAAAACACCAACAAATACAACAACAACCTCAACATTGAAAAACACCAGCAAATTCAACAACAACCTCAACATTGAAAAACAACAACAACCTCAACATTGAAAAACACCAACAAATTCAACAACATCCTCAACATTGAAAAACAAGAACAAACTCAACATTGAAAAACACCAACAAATTCAACAACAACCTCAACATTGAAAAACAACAACAACCTCAACATTGAAAAACACCAACAAATTCAACAATAACCTCAACATTGAAAAACAACAACAAACTCAACATTGAAAAACACCAACAAATTCAACAACAACCTCAACATTGAAAAACAACAACAAATTCAACAACAACCTCAACATTGAAAAACAACAACAACCTCAACATTGAAAAACACCAACAAATTCAACAACAACCTCAACATTGAAAAACAACAACAACCTCAACATTGAAAAACACCAACAAATTCAACAACAACTTCAACATTGAAATACACCAACAAATTCAACAACAACCTCAGCATTGAAAAACAACAACAACCTCAACATTGAGAAACACCAACAAATTCAACAACAACCTCAACATTGAAAAACAACAACAACCTCAACATTGAAAAACAACAACAACCTCAACATTGAAAAACACCAACAAATTCAACAACAACCTCAACATTTAAAAACACCAACAAATTCAACAACAACCTCAACATTGAAAAACAACAACAATCTCAACATTGAAAAACACCAACAAATTCAACAACAACCTCAACATTGAAAAACAGCAACAACCTCAACATTGAAAAACACCAACAAATTCAACAACAACCTCATCATTTAAAAACACCAACAAATTCAACAACAACCTCAACATTGAAAAACATCAACAAATTCAACAACAAACTCAACATTGAAAAACACCAACAAATTCAACAACAACCTCAACATTGAAAAACAACAACAACCTCAACATTGAAAAACACCAACAAATTCAACAACAACCTCAACATTGAAAAGCACCAACAAATTCAACAACAACCTCAACATTGAAAAACAACAACAACCTCAACATTGAAAAACAACAACAAACGCAACATTGAAAAACACCAACAAATTCAACAACAACCTCAACATTGAAAAACACCAACAAATTCAACAACAAACTCAACATTGAAAAACACCAACAAATTCAACAACAACCTCAACATTGAAAAACAACAACAACCTCAACATTGAAAAACACCAACAAATTCAACAACAACCTCAACATTGAAAAGCACCAACAAATTCAACAACAACCTCAACATTGAAAAACAACAACAACCTCAACATTGAAAAACAACAACAAACGCAACATTGAAAAACACCAACAAATTCAACAACAACCTCAACAGTGAAAAACAACAACAACATCAACATTGAAAAACACCAACAAATTCAACAACAACCTCAACATTGAAAAACACCAACAAATTCAACAACAACCTCAACATTGAAAAACAACAACAACCTAAACATTGAAAAACACCAACAAATTCAAAAACAACCTCAACATTGAAAAACACCAACAAATTCAACAACAACTTCAA
The DNA here is from genome assembly GCA_026770705.1 of Isurus oxyrinchus. Taxonomy (NCBI): domain Eukaryota; kingdom Metazoa; phylum Chordata; class Chondrichthyes; order Lamniformes; family Lamnidae; genus Isurus; species Isurus oxyrinchus. The sequence continues at coordinate 74,174 of JANJGN010001153.1, forward strand.
CATTGAAAAACACCAACAAATTCAACAACAACCTCGAAATTGAAAAACACCAACAAATACAACAACAACCTCAACATTGAAAAACAACAACAACCTCAACATTGAAAAACACCAACCAATTCAACAACAACCTCAACATTGAAAAACAACAACAACCTCAACATTGCAAAACACCAGCAAATTGAACAACAACCTCAACATTTAAAAACAGCAACAAATTCAACAACAACCTCAACATTGAAAAACAACAACAACCTCAACGTTGAAAAACACCAACAAATTCAACAACAACTTCAACATTGAAAAACACCAACAAATTCAACAACAACCTCAACATTGAAAAACAACAACAACCTCAACATTGAAAAACACCAACAAATTCAACAACAACCTCAACATTGAAAAACAACAACAACCTCAACGTTGAAAAACACCAACAAATTCAACAACAACCTCAACATTGAAAAACACCAACAAATTCAACAACAACCTCAACATTGAAAAACAACAACAACTTCAACATTGAAAAACACCAACAAATTCAACAAAAACTTCAACATTGAAAACCACCAACAAATTCAACAACAACCTCGACATTGAAAAACACCATCAAATTCAACAACAACCTCAACATTGAAAAACACCAACAACCTCAAAATTGAAAAAACACCAACAAATTCAACAACAACCTCAACATTAAAAAACAACAACAACCTCAATATTGAAAAACACCAACAAATTCAACAAAAACCTCAAATTGAAAAACACCAACAAATTCAACAACAACCTCAACATTGAAAAACACCATAAATTCAACAACAACCTCAACATTGAAAAACACCAACAAATTCAACAACAACCTCAACATAGAAAAACAACAACAACCTCAACATTGAAAAACACCAACAAATTCAACAACAACCTCAACATTGAAAAACAACAACAACCTAAACATTGAAAAACACCAACAAATTCAAAAACAACCTCAACATTGAAAAACACCAACAAATTCAACAACAACTTCAACATTGAAAAACACCAACAAATTCAACAACAACCTCGAAATTGAAAAACACCAACAAATACAACAACAACCTCAACATTGAAAAACAACAACAACCTCAACATTGAAAAACACCAACAAATTCAACAACAACCTCAACATTGAAAAACAACAACAACCTCAACATTGCAAAACACCAGCAAATTGAACAACAACCTCAACATTTAAAAACAGCAACAAATTCAACAACAACCTCAACATTGAAAACACCAACAAATTCAACAACAACCTCAACATTTAAAAACGCCAACAAATTCAACAACAACCTCAACATTGAAAAACACAACCTCAACATTGAAAAACACCTACAAATTCAACAAAAAATTCAACATTGAAAAACACCAACAAGTTCAACAACAACCCCGACATTGAAAAACGCCAACAAATTCAGCAACAACCTCAACTTTGAAAAACAACAACAACCTCATCATGGAAAAACACCAACAAATTCAACAACAACTTAAAACATTGAAAAACAACAACATCCTCAAAATTGAAAAACACCAACAAATTCAACAACAACCTCAACATTGAAAAACAACAACAACCTCAACATTGCAAAACACCAGCAAATTGAACAACAACCTCAACATTGAAAAACACCAACAAATTCAACAACAACTTCAACATTGAAAAACACCAACAAATTCAACAACAACCTCAGCATTGAAAAACAACAACAACCTCAACATTGAGAAACACCAACAAATTCAACAACAACCTCAACATTGAAAAACAACAACAACCTCAACATTGAAAAACAACAACAACCTCAACATTGAAAAACACCAACAAATTCAACAACAACCTCAACATTTAAAAACACCAACAAATTCAACAACAACCTCAACATTGAAAAACAACAACAATCTCAACATTGAAAAACACCAACAAATTCAACAACAACCTCAACATTGAAAAACAGCAACAACCTCAACATTGAAAAACACCAACAAATTCAACAACAACCTCAACATTTAAAAACACCAACAAATTCAACAACAACCTCAACATTGAAAAACACCAACAAATTCAACAACAAACTCAACATTGAAAAACACCAACAAATTCAACAACAACCTCAACATTGAAAAACAACAACAACCTCAACATTGAAAAACACCAACAAATTCAACAACAACCTGAACATTGAAAAGCACCAACAAATTCAACAACAACCTCAACATTGAAAAACAACAACAACCTCAACATTGAAAAACAACAACAAACGCAACATTGAAAAACACCAACCAATTCAACAACAACCTCAACAGTGAAAAACAACAACAACATCAACATTGAAAAACACCAACAAGTTCAACAACAACCTCAACATTGAAAAACACCAACAAATTCAACAAGAACCTCAACATTGAAAAACAACAACAACCTAAACATTGAAAAACACCAACAAATTCAAAAACAACCTCAACATTGAAAAACACCAACAAATTCAACAACAACTTCAACATTGAAAAACACCAACAAATTCAACAACAACCTCGAAATTGAAAAACACCAACAAATACAACAACAACCTCAACATTGAAAAACACCAGCAAATTCAACAACAACCTCAACATTGAAAAACAACAACAACCTCAACATTGAAAAACACCAACAAATTCAACAACATCCTCAACATTGAAAAACAAGAACAAACTCAACATTGAAAAACACCAACAAATTCAACAACAACCTCAACATTGAAAAACAACAACAACCTCAACATTGAAAAACACCAACAAATTCAACAATAACCTCAACATTGAAAAACAACAACAAACTCAACATTGAAAAACACCAACAAATTCAACAACAACCTCAACATTGAAAAACAACAACAAATTCAACAACAACCTCAACATTGAAAAACAACAACAACCTCAACATTGAAAAACACCAACAAATTCAACAACAACCTCAACATTGAAAAACAACAACAACCTCAACATTGAAAAACACCAACAAATTCAACAACAACTTCAACATTGAAATACACCAACAAATTCAACAACAACCTCAGCATTGAAAAACAACAACAACCTCAACATTGAGAAACACCAACAAATTCAACAACAACCTCAACATTGAAAAACAACAACAACCTCAACATTGAAAAACAACAACAACCTCAACATTGAAAAACACCAACAAATTCAACAACAACCTCAACATTTAAAAACACCAACAAATTCAACAACAACCTCAACATTGAAAAACAACAACAATCTCAACATTGAAAAACACCAACAAATTCAACAACAACCTCAACATTGAAAAACAGCAACAACCTCAACATTGAAAAACACCAACAAATTCAACAACAACCTCATCATTTAAAAACACCAACAAATTCAACAACAACCTCAACATTGAAAAACACCAACAAATTCAACAACAAACTCAACATTGAAAAACACCAACAAATTCAACAACAACCTCAACATTGAAAAACAACAACAACCTCAACATTGAAAAACACCAACAAATTCAACAACAACCTCAACATTGAAAAGCACCAACAAATTCAACAACAACCTCAACATTGAAAAACAACAACAACCTCAACATTGAAAAACAACAACAAACTCAACATTGAAAAACACCAACAAATTCAACAACAACCTCAACATTGAAAAACACCAACAAATTCAACAACAAACTCAACATTGAAAAACACCAACAAATTCAACAACAACCTCAACATTGAAAAACAACAACAACCTCAACATTGAAAAACACCAACAAATTCAACAACAACCTCAACATTGAAAAGCACCAACAAATTCAACAACAACCTCAACATTGAAAAACAACAACAACCTCAACATTGAAAAACAACAACAAACGCAACATTGAAAAACACCAACAAATTCAACAACAACCTCAACAGTGAAAAACAACAACAACATCAACATTGAAAAACACCAACAAATTCAACAACAACCTCAACATTGAAAAACACCAACAAATTCAACAACAACCTCAACATTGAAAAACAACAACAACCTAAACATTGAAAAACACCAACAAATTCAAAAACAACCTCAACATTGAAAAACACCAACAAATTCAACAACAACTTCAACATTGAAAAACACCAACAAATTCAACAACAACCTCGAAATTGAAAAACACCAACAAATACAACAACAACCTCAACATTGAAAAACAACAACAACCTCAACATTGAAAAACACCAACAAATTCAACAACAACCTCAACATTGAAAAACAACAACAACCTCAACATTGCAAAACACCAGCAAATTGAACAACAACCTCAACATTTAAAAACAGCAACAAATTCAACAACAACCTCAACATTGAAAAACAACAACAACCTCAACGTTGAAAAACACCAACAAATTCAACAACAACTTCAACATTGAAAAACACCAACAAATTCAACAACAACCTCAACATTGAAAAACAACAACAACCTCAACATTGAAAAACACCAACAAATTCAACAACAACCTCAACATTGAAAAACACCAACAAATTCAACAACAACCTCAACATTGAAAAACAACAACAACCTCAACATTGAAAAACACCAACAAATTCAACAATAACCTCAACATTGAAAAACAACAACAAACTCAACATTGAAAAACACCAACAAATTCAACAACAACCTCAACATTGAAAAACAACAACAAATTCAACAACAACCTCAACATTGAAAAACAACAACAACCTCAACATTGAAAAACACCAACAAATTCAACAACAACCTCAACATTGAAAAACAACAACAACCTCAACATTGAAAAACACCAACAAATTCAACAACAACTTCAACATTGAAATACACCAACAAATTCAACAACAACCTCAGCATTGAAAAACAACAACAACCTCAACATTGAGAAACACCAACAAATTCAACAACAACCTCAACATTGAAAAACAACAACAACCTCAACATTGAAAAACAACAACAACCTCAACATTGAAAAACACCAACAAATTCAACAACAACCTCAACATTTAAAAACACCAACAAATTCAACAACAACCTCAACATTGAAAAACAACAACAATCTCAACATTGAAAAACACCAACAAATTCAACAACAACCTCAACATTGAAAAACAGCAACAACCTCAACATTGAAAAACACCAACAAATTCAACAACAACCTCATCATTTAAAAACACCAACAAATTCAACAACAACCTCAACATTGAAAAACACCAACAAATTCAACAACAAACTCAACATTGAAAAACACCAACAAATTCAACAACAACCTCAACATTGAAAAACAACAACAACCTCAACATTGAAAAACACCAACAAATTCAACAACAACCTCAACATTGAAAAGCACCAACAAATTCAACAACAACCTCAACATTGAAAAACAACAACAACCTCAACATTGAAAAACAACAACAAACTCAACATTGAAAAACACCAACAAATTCAACAACAACCTCAACATTGAAAAACACCAACAAATTCAACAACAAACTCAACATTGAAAAACACCAACAAATTCAACAACAACCTCAACATTGAAAAACAACAACAACCTCAACATTGAAAAACACCAACAAATTCAACAACAACCTCAACATTGAAAAGCACCAACAAATTCAACAACAACCTCAACATTGAAAAACAACAACAACCTCAACATTGAAAAACAACAACAAACGCAACATTGAAAAACACCAACAAATTCAACAACAACCTCAACAGTGAAAAACAACAACAACATCAACATTGAAAAACACCAACAAATTCAACAACAACCTCAACATTGAAAAACACCAACAAATTCAACAACAACCTCAACATTGAAAAACAACAACAACCTAAACATTGAAAAACACCAACAAATTCAAAAACAACCTCAACATTGAAAAACACCAACAAATTCAACAACAACTTCAACATTGAAAAACACCAACAAATTCAACAACAACCTCGAAATTGAAAAACACCAACAAATACAACAACAACCTCAACATTGAAAAACAACAACAACCTCAACATTGAAAAACACCAACAAATTCAACAACAACCTCAACATTGAAAAACAACAACAACCTCAACATTGCAAAACACCAGCAAATTGAACAACAACCTCAACATTTAAAAACAGCAACAAATTCAACAACAACCTCAACATTGAAAAACAACAACAACCTCAACGTTGAAAAACACCAACAAATTCAACAACAACTTCAACATTGAAAAACACCAACAAATTCAACAACAACCTCAACATTGAAAAACAACAACAACCTCAACATTGAAAAACACCAACAAATTCAACAACAACCTCAACATTGAAAAACAACAACAACCTCAACGTTGAAAAACACCAACAAATTCAACAACAACCTCAACATTGAAAAACACCAACAAATTCAACAACAACCTCAACATTGAAAAACAACAACAACTTCAACATTGAAAAACACCAACAAATTCAACAAAAACTTCAACATTGAAAAACACCAACAAATTCAACAACAACCTCGACATTGAAAAACACCATCAAATTCAACAACAACCTCAACATTGAAAAACACCAACAACCTCAAAATTGAAAAAACACCAACAAATTCAACAACAACCTCAACATTAAAAAACAACAACAACCTCAATATTGAAAAACACCAACAAATTCAACAAAAACCTCAAATTGAAAAACACCAACAAATTCAACAACAACCTCAACATTGAAAAACACCATAAATTCAACAACAACCTCAACATTGAAAAACACCAACAAATTCAACAACAACCTCAACATAGAAAAACAACAACAACCTCAACATTGAAAAACACCAACAAATTCAACAACAACCTCAACACTGAAAAACAACAACAACCTAAACATTGAAAAACACCAACAAATTCAAAAACAACCTCAACATTGAAAAACACCAACAAATTCAACAACAACTTCAACATTGAAAAACACCAACAAATTCAACAACAACCTCGAAATTGAAAAACACCAACAAATACAACAACAACCTCAACATTGAAAACAACAACAACCTCAACATTGAAAAACACCAACAAATTCAACAACAACCTCAACATTGAAAAACAACAACAACCTCAACATTGCAAAACACCAGCAAATTGAACAACAACCTCAACATTTAAAAACAGCAACAAATTCAACAACAACCTCAACATTGAAAACACCAACAAATTCAACAACAACCTCAACATTTAAAAACGCCAACAAATTCAACAACAACCTCAACATTGAAAAACACAACCTCAACATTGAAAAACACCTACAAATTCAACAAAAAATTCAGCATTGAAAAACACCAACAAGTTCAACAACAACCCCGACATTGAAACACGCCAACAAATTCAGCAACAACCTCAACTTTGAAAAACAACAACAACCTCATCATGGAAAAACACCAACAAATTCAACAACAACTTAAAACATTGAAAAACAACAACATCCTCAAAATTGAAAAACACCAACAAATTCAACAACAACCTCAACATTGAAAAACAACAACAACCTCAACATTGCAAAACACCAGCAAATTGAACAACAACCTCAACATTGAAAAACACCAACAAATTCAACAACAACTTCAACATTGAAAAACACCAACAAATTCAACAACAACCTCAGCATTGAAAAACAACAACAACCTCAACATTGAGAAACACCAACAAATTCAACAACAACCTCAACATTGAAAAACAACAACAACCTCAACATTGAAAAACAACAACAACCTCAACATTGAAAAACACCAACAAATTCAACAACAACCTCAACATTTAAAAACACCAACAAATTCAACAACAACCTCAACATTGAAAAACAACAACAATCTCAACATTGAAAAACACCAACAAATTCAACAACAACCTCAACATTGAAAAACAGCAACAACCTCAACATTGAAAAACACCAACAAATTCAACAACAACCTCAACATTTAAAAACACCAACAAATTCAACAACAACCTCAACATTGAAAAACACCAACAAATTCAACAACAAACTCAACATTGAAAAACACCAACAAATTCAACAACAACCTCAACATTGAAAAACAACAACAACCTCAACATTGAAAAACACCAACAAATTCAACAACAACCTCAACATTGAAAAGCACCAACAAATTCAACAACAACCTCAACATTGAAAAACAACAACAACCTCAACATTGAAAAACAACAACAAACGCAACATTGAAAAACACCAACCAATTCAACAACAACCTCAACAGTGAAAAACAACAACAACATCAACATTGAAAAACACCAACAAATTCAACAACAACCTCAACATTGAAAAACACCAACAAATTCAACAACAACCTCAACATTGAAAAACAACAACAACCTAAACATTGAAAAACACCAACAAATTCAAAAACAACCTCAACATTGAAAAACACCAACAAATTCAACAACAACTTCAACATTGAAAAACACCAACAAATTCAACAACAACCTCGAAATTGAAAAACACCAACAAATACAACAACAACCTCAACATTGAAAAACACCAGCAAATTCAACAACAACCTCAACATTGAAAAACAACAACAACCTCAACATTGAAAAACACCAACAAATTCAACAACATCCTCAACATTGAAAAACAAGAACAAACTCAACATTGAAAAACACCAACAAATTCAACAACAACCTCAACATTGAAAAACAACAACAACCTCAACATTGAAAAACACCAACAAATTCAACAATAACCTCAACATTGAAAAACAACAACAAACTCAACATTGAAAAACACCAACAAATTCAACAACAACCTCAACATTGAAAAACAACAACAAATTCAACAACAACCTCAACATTGAAAAACAACAACAACCTCAACATTGAAAAACACCAACAAATTCAACAACAACCTCAACATTGAAAAACAACAACAACCTCAACATTGAAAAACACCAACAAATTCAACAACAACTTCAACATTGAAATACACCAACAAATTCAACAACAACCTCAGCATTGAAAAACAACAACAACCTCAACATTGAGAAACACCAACAAATTCAACAACAACCTCAACATTGAAAAACAACAACAACCTCAACATTGAAAAACAACAACAACCTCAACATTGAAAAACACCAACAAATTCAACAACAACCTCAACATTTAAAAACACCAACAAATTCAACAACAACCTCAACATTGAAAAACAACAACAACCTCAACATTGAAAAACACCAACAAATTCAACAACAACCTCAACATTGAAAAGCACCAACAAATTCAACAACAACCTCAACATTGAAAAACAACAACAACCTCAACATTGAAAAACAACAACAAACGCAACATTGAAAAACACCAACAAATTCAACAACAACCTCAACATTGAAAAACACCAACAAATTCAACAACAAACTCAACATTGAAAAACACCAACAAATTCAACAACAACCTCAACATTGAAAAACAACAACAACCTCAACATTGAAAAACACCAACAAATTCAACAACAACCTCAACATTGAAAAGCACCAACAAATTCAACAACAACCTCAACATTGAAAAACAACAACAACCTCAACATTGAAAAACAACAACAAACGCAACATTGAAAAACACCAACAAATTCAACAACAACCTCAACAGTGAAAAACAACAACAACATCAACATTGAAAAACACCAACAAATTCAACAACAACCTCAACATTGAAAAACACCAACAAATTCAACAACAACCTCAACATTGAAAAACAACAACAACCTAAACATTGAAAAACACCAACAAATTCAAAAACAACCTCAACATTGAAAAACACCAACAAATTCAACAACAACTTCAACATTGAAAAACACCAACAAATTCAACAACAACCTCGAAATTGAAAAACACCAACAAATACAACAACAACCTCAACATTGAAAAACAACAACAACCTCAACATTGAAAAACACCAACAAATTCAACAACAACCTCAACATTGAAAAACAACAACAACCTCAACATTGCAAAACACCAGCAAATTGAACAACAACCTCAACATTTAAAAACAGCAACAAATTCAACAACAACCTCAACATTGAAAAACAACAACAACCTCAACGTTGAAAAACACCAACAAATTCAACAACAACTTCAACATTGAAAAACACCAACAAATTCAACAACAACCTCAACATTGAAAAACAACAACAACCTCAACATTGAAAAACACCAACAAATTCAACAACAACCACAACATTGAAAAACAACAACAACCTCAACGTTGAAAAACACCAACAAATTCAACAACAACCTCAACATTGAAAAACACCAACAAATTCAACAACAACCTCAACATTGAAAAACAACAACAACTTCAACATTGAAAAACACCAACAAATTCAACAAAAACTTCAACATTGAAAAACACCAACAAATTCAACAACAACCTCGACATTGAAAAACACCATCAAATTCAACAACAACCTCAACATTGAAAAACACCAACAACCTCAAAATTGAAAAAACACCAACAAATTCAACAACAACCTCAACATTAAAAAACAACAACAACCTCAATATTGAAAAACACCAACAAATTCAACAAAAACCTCAAATTGAAAAACACCAACAAATTCAACAACAACCTCAACATTGAAAAACACCATAAATTCAACAACAACCTCAACATTGAAAAACACCAACAAATTCAACAACAACCTCAACATAGAAAAACAACAACAACCTCAACATTGAAAAACACCAACAAATTCAACAACAACCTCAACATTGAAAAACAACAACAACCTAAACATTGAAAAACACCAACAAATTCAAAAACAACCTCAACATTGAAAAACACCAACAAATTCAACAACAACTTCAACATTGAAAAACACCAACAAATTCAACAACAACCTCGAAATTGAAAAACACCAACAAATACAACAACAACCTCAACATTGAAAAACAACAACAACCTCAACATTGAAAAACACCAACAAATTCAACAACAACCTCAACATTGAAAAACAACAACAACCTCAACATTGCAAAACACCAGCAAATTGAACAACAACCTCAACATTTAAAAACAGCAACAAATTCAACAACAACCTCAACATTGAAAACACCAACAAATTCAACAACAACCTCAACATTTAAAAACGCCAACAAATTCAACAACAACCTCAACATTGAAAAACACAACCTCAACATTGAAAAACACCTACAAATTCAACAAAAAATTCAACATTGAAAAACACCAACAAGTTCAAGAACAACCCCGACATTGAAAAACGCCAACAAATTCAGCAACAACCTCAACTTTGAAAAACAACAACAACCTCATCATGGAAAAACACCAACAAATTCAACAACAACTTAAAACATTGAAAAACAACAACATCCTCAAAATTGAAAAACACCAACAAATTCAACAACAACCTCAACATTGAAAAACAACAACAACCTCAACATTGCAAAACACCAGCAAATTGAACAACAACCTCAACATTGAAAAACACCAACAAATTCAACAACAACTTCAACATTGAAAAACACCAACAAATTCAACAACAACCTCAGCATTGAAAAACAACAACAACCTCAACATTGAGAAACACCAACAAATTCAACAACAAACTCAACATTGAAAAACAACAACAACCTCAACATTGAAAAACAACAACAACCTCAACATTGAAAAACACCAACAAATTCAACAACAACCTCAACATTTAAAAACACCAACAAATTCAACAACAACTTCAACATTGAAAAACAACAACAATCTCAACATTGAAAAACACCAACAAATTCAACAACAACCTCAACATTGAAAAACAGCAACAACCTCAACATTGAAAAACACCAACAAATTCAACAACAACCTCAACATTTAAAAACACCAACAAATTCAACAACAACCTCAACATTGAAAAACACCAACAAATTCAACAACAAACTCAACATTGAAAAACACCAACAAATTCAACAACAACCTCAACATTGAAAAACAACAACAACCTCAACATTGAAAAACACCAACAAATTCAACAACAACCTCAACATTGAAAAGCACCAACAAATTCAACAACAACCTCAACATTGAAAAACAACAACAACCTCAACATTGAAAAACAACAACAAACGCAACATTGAAAAACACCAACCAATTCAACAACAACCTCAACAGTGAAAAACAACAACAACATCAACATTGAAAAACACCAACAAATTCAACAACAACCTCAACATTGAAAAACACCAACAAATTCAACAACAACCTCAACATTGAAAAACAACAACAACCTAAACATTGAAAAACACCAACAAATTCAAAAACAACCTCAACATTGAAAAACACCAACAAATTCAACAACAACTTCAACATTGAAAAACACCAACAAATTCAACAACAACCTCGAAATTGAAAAACACCAACAAATACAACAACAACCTCAACATTGAAAAACACCAGCAAATTCAACAACAACCTCAACATTGAAAAACAACAACAACCTCAACATTGAAAAACACCAACAAATTCAACAACATCCTCAACATTGAAAAACAAGAACAAACTCAACATTGAAAAACACCAACAAATTCAACAACAACCTCAACATTGAAAAACAACAACAACCTCAACATTGAAAAACACCAACAAATTCAACAATAACCTCAACATTGAAAAACAACAACAAACTCAACATTGAAAAACACCAACAAATTCAACAACAACCTCAACATTGAAAAACAACAACAAATTCAACAACAACCTCAACATTGAAAAACAACAACAACCTCAACATTGAAAAACACCAACAAATTCAACAACAACCTCAACATTGAAAAACAACAACAACCTCAACATTGAAAAACACCAACAAATTCAACAACAACTTCAACATTGAAATACACCAACAAATTCAACAACAACCTCAGCATTGAAAAACAACAAAAACCTCAACATTGAGAAACACCAACAAATTCAACAACAACCTCAACATTGAAAAACAACAACAACCTAAACATTGAAAAACACCAACAAATTCAAAAACAACCTCAACATTGAAAAACACCAACAAATTCAACAACAACTTCAACATTGAAAAACACCAACAAATTCAACAACAACCTCGAAATTGAAAAACACCAACAAATACAACAACAACCTCAACATTGAAAAACAACAACAACCTCAACATTGAAACACACCAACAAATTCAACAACAACCTCAACATTGAAAAACAACAACAACCTCAACATTGCAAAACACCAGCAAATTGAACAACAACCTCAACATTTAAAAACAGCAACAAATTCAACAACAACCTCAACATTGAAAAACAACAACAACCTCAACGTTGAAAAACACCAACAAATTCAACAACAACTTCAACATTGAAAAACACCAACAAATTCAACAACAACCTCAACATTGAAAAACAACAACAACCTCAACATTGAAAAACACCAACAAATTCAACAACAACCTCAACATTGAAAAACAACAACAACCTCAACGTTGAAAAACACCAACAAATTCAACAACAACCTCAACATTGAAAAACACCAACAAATTCAACAACAACCTCAACATTGAAAAACAACAACAACTTCAACATTGAAAAACACCAACAAATTCAACAAAAACTTCAACATTGAAAAACACCAACAAATTCAACAACAACCTCGACATAGAAAAACACCATCAAATTCAACAACAACCTCAACATTGAAAAACACCAACAACCTCAAAATTGAAAAAACACCAACAAATTCAACAACAACCTCAACATTAAAAAACAACAACAACCTCAATATTGAAAAACACCAACAAATTCAACAAAAACCTCAAATTGAAAAACACCAACAAATTCAACAACAACCTCAACATTGAAAAACACCATAAATTCAACAACAACCTCAACATTGAAAAACACCAACAAATTCAACAACAACCTCAACATAGAAAAACAACAACAACCTCAACATTGAAAAACACCAACAAATTCAACAACAACCTCAACATTGAAAAACAACAACAACCTAAACATTGAAAAACACCAACAAATTCAAAAACAACCTCAACATTGAAAAACACCAACAAATTCAACAACAACTTCAACATTGAAAAACACCAACAAATTCAACAACAACCTCGAAATTGAAAAACACCAACAAATACAACAACAACCTCAACATTGAAAAACAACAACAACCTCAACATTGAAAAACACCAACAAATTCAACAACAACCTCAACATTGAAAAACAACAACAACCTCAACATTGCAAAACACCAGCAAATTGAACAACAACCTCAACATTTAAAAACAGCAACAAATTCAACAACAACCTCAACATTGAAAACACCAACAAATTCAACAACAACCTCAACATTTAAAAACGCCAACAAATTCAACAACAACCTCAACATTGAAAAACACAACCTCAACATTGAAAAACACCTACAAATTCAACAAAAAATTCAACATTGAAAAACACCAACAAGTTCAACAACAACCCCGACATTGAAAAACGCCAACAAATTCAGCAACAACCTCAACTTTGAAAAACAACAACAACCTCATCATGGAAAAACACCAACAAATTCAACAACAACTTAAAACATTGAAAAACAACAACATCCTCAAAATTGAAAAACACCAACAAATTCAACAACAACCTCAACATTGAAAAACAACAACAACCTCAACATTGCAAAACACCAGCAAATTGAACAACAACCTCAACATTGAAAAACACCAACAAATTCAACAACAACTTCAACATTGAAAAACACCAACAAATTCAACAACAACCTCAGCATTGAAAAACAACAACAACCTCAACATTGAGAAACACCAACAAATTCAACAACAACCTCAACATTGAAAAACAACAACAACCTCAACATTGAAAAACAACAACAACCTCAACATTGAAAAACACCAACAAATTCAACAACAACCTCAACATTTAAAAACACCAACAAATTCAACAACAACTTCAACATTGAAAAACAACAACAATCTCAACATTGAAAAACACCAACAAATTCAACAACAACCTCAACATTGAAAAACAGCAACAACCTCAACATTGAAAAACACCAACAAATTCAACAACAACCTCAACATTTAAAAACACCAACAAATTCAACAACAACCTCAACATTGAAAAACACCAACAAATTCAACAACAAACTCAACATTGAAAAACACCAACAAATTCAACAACAACCTCAACATTGAAAAACAACAACAACCTCAACATTGAAAAACACCAACAAATTCAACAACAACGTCAACATTGAAAAGCACCAACAAATTCAACAACAACCTCAACATTGAAAAACAACAACAACCTCAACATTGAAAAACAACAACAAACGCAACATTGAAAAACACCAACCAATTCAACAACAACCTCAACAGTGAAAAACAACAACAACATCAACATTGAAAAACACCAACAAATTCAACAACAACCTCAACATTGAAAAACACCAACAAATTCAACAACAACCTCAACATTGAAAAACAACAACAACCTAAACATTGAAAAACACCAACAAATTCAAAAACAACCTCAACATTGAAAAACACCAACAAATTCAACAACAACTTCAACATTGAAAAACACCAACAAATTCAACAACAACCTCGAAATTGAAAAACACCAACAAATACAACAACAACGTCAACATTGAAAAACACCAGCAAATTCAACAACAACCTCAACATTGAAAAACAACAACAACCTCAACATTGAAAAACACCAACAAATTCAACAACATCCTCAACATTGAAAAACAAGAACAAACTCAACATTGAAAAACACCAACAAATTCAACAACAACCTCAACATTGAAAAACAACAACAACCTCAACATTGAAAAACACCAACAAATTCAACAATAACCTCAACATTGAAAAACAACAACAAACTCAACATTGAAAAACACCAACAAATTCAACAACAACCTCAACATTGAAAAACAACAACAAATTCAACAACAACCTCAACATTGAAAAACAACAACAACCTCAACATTGAAAAACACCAACAAATTCAACAACAACCTCAACATTGAAAAACAACAACAACCTCAACATTGAAAAACACCAACAAATTCAACAACAACTTCAACATTGAAATACACCAACAAATTCAACAACAACCTCAGCATTGAAAAACAACAACAACC
Organism: Isurus oxyrinchus; assembly: GCA_026770705.1. Lineage (NCBI taxonomy): Eukaryota > Metazoa > Chordata > Chondrichthyes > Lamniformes > Lamnidae > Isurus > Isurus oxyrinchus. The sequence continues at coordinate 90,426 of JANJGN010001153.1, forward strand.
TCAACATTGAGAAACACCAACAAATTCAACAACAACCTCAACATTGAAAAACAACAACAACCTCAACATTGAAAAACAACAACAACCTCAACATTGAAAAACACCAACAAATTCAACAACAACCTCAACATTTAAAAACACCAACAAATTCAACAACAACCTCAACATTGAAAAACAACAACAATCTCAACATTGAAAAACACCAACAAATTCAACAACAACCTCAACATTGAAAAACAGCAACAACCTCAACATTGAAAAACACCAACAAATTCAACAACAACCTCATCATTTAAAAACACCAACAAATTCAACAACAACCTCAACATTGAAAAACACCAACAAATTCAACAACAAACTCAACATTGAAAAACACCAACAAATTCAACAACAACCTCAACATTGAAAAACAACAACAACCTCAACATTGAAAAACACCAACAAATTCAACAACAACCTCAACATTGAAAAGCACCAACAAATTCAACAACAACCTCAACATTGAAAAACAACAACAACCTCAACATTGAAAAACAACAACAAACGCAACATTGAAAAACACCAACAAATTCAACAACAACCTCAACATTGAAAAACACCAACAAATTCAACAACAAACTCAACATTGAAAAACACCAACAAATTCAACAACAACCTCAACATTGAAAAACAACAACAACCTCAACATTGAAAAACACCAACAAATTCAACAACAACCTCAACATTGAAAAGCACCAACAAATTCAACAACAACCTCAACATTGAAAAACAACAACAACCTCAACATTGAAAAACAACAACAAACGCAACATTGAAAAACTCCAACAGATTCAACAACAACCTCAACAGTGAAAAACAACAACAACATCAACATTGAAAAACACCAACAAATTCAACAACAACCTCAACATTGAAAAACACCAACAAATTCAACAACAACCTCAACATTGAAAAACAACAACAACCTAAACATTGAAAAACACCAACAAATTCAAAAACAACCTCAACATTGAAAAACACCAACAAATTCAACAACAACTTCAACATTGAAAAACACCAACAAATTCAACAACAACCTCGAAATTGAAAAACACCAACAAATACAACAACAACCTCAACATTGAAAAACAACAACAACCTCAACATTGAAAAACACCAACAAATTCAACAACAACCTCAACATTGAAAAACAACAACAACCTCAACATTGCAAAACACCAGCAAATTGAACAACAACCTCAACATTTAAAAACAGCAACAAATTCAACAACAACCTCAACATTGAAAACACCAACAAATTCAACAACAACCTCAACATTTAAAAACGCCAACAAATTCAACAACAACCTCAACATTGAAAAACACAACCTCAACATTGAAAAACACCTACAAATTCAACAAAAAATTCAACATTGAAAAACACCAACAAGTTCAACAACAAACCCGACATTGAAAAAGGCCAACAAATTCAGCAACAACCTCAACTTTGAAAAACAACAACAACCTCATCATGGAAAAACACCAACAAATTCAACAACAACTTAAAACTTTGAAAAACAACAACATCCTCAAAATTGAAAAACACCAACAAATTCAACAACAACCTCAACATTGAAAAACAACAACAACCTCAACATTGCAAAACACCAGCAAATTGAACAACAACCTCAAGATTGAAAAACACCAACAAATTCAACAACTTCAACATTGAAAAACACCACCAAATTCAACAACAACCTCAGCATTGAAAAACAACAACAACCTCAACATTGAGAAACACCAACAAATTCAACAACAACCTCAACATTGAAAAACAACAACAACCACAACATTGAAAAACAACAACAACCTCAACATTGAAAAACACCAACAAATTCAACAACAACCTCAACATTTAAAAACACCAACAAATTCAACAACAACCTCAACATTGAAAAACAACAACAATCTCAACATTGAAAAACACCAACAAATTCAACAACAACCTCAACATTGAAAAACAGCAACAACCTCAACATTGAAAAACACCAACAAATTCAACAACAACCTCAACATTTAAAAACACCAACAAATTCAACAACAACCTCAACATTGAAAAACACCAACAAATTCAACAACAAACTCAACATTGAAAAACACCAACAAATTCAACAACAACCTCAACATTGAAAAACAACAACAACCTCAACATTGAAAAACACCAACAAATTCAACAACAACCTCAACATTGAAAAGCACCAACAAATTCAACAACAACCTCAACATTGAAAAACAACAACAACCTCAACATTGAAAAACAACAACAAACGCAACATTGAAAAACACCAACCAATTCAACAACAACCTCAACAGTGAAAAACAACAACAACATCAACATTGAAAAACACCAACAAATTCAACAACAACCTCAACATTGAAAAACACCAACAAATTCAACAACAACCTCAACATTGAAAAACAACAACAACCTAAACATTGAAAAACACCAACAAACTCAAAAACAACCTCAACATTGAAAAACACCAACAAATTCAACAACAACTTCAACATTGAAAAACACCAACAAATTCAACAACAACCTCGAAATTGAAAAACACCAACAAATACAACAACAACCTCAACATTGAAAAACACCAGCAAATTCAACAACAACCTCAACATTGAAAAACAACAACAACCTCAACATTGAAAAACACCAACAAATTCAACAACATCCTCAACATTGAAAAACAAGAACAAACTCAACATTGAAAAACACCAACAAATTCAACAACAACCTCAACATTGAAAAACAACAACAACCTCAACATTGAAAAACACCAACAAATTCAACAATAACCTCAACATTGAAAAACAACAACAAACTCAACATTGAAAAACACCAACAAATTCAACAACAACCTCAACATTGAAAAACAACAACAAATTCAACAACAACCTCAACATTGAAAAACAACAACAACCTCAACATTGAAAAACACCAACAAATTCAACAACAACCTCAACATTGAAAAACAACAACAACCTCAACATTGAAAAACACCAACAAATTCAACAACAACTTCAACATTGAAATACACCAACAAATTCAACAACAACCTCAGCATTGAAAAACAACAACAACCTCAACATTGAGAAACACCAACAAATTCAACAACAACCTCAACATTGAAAAACAACAACAACCTCAACATTGAAAAACAACAACAACCTCAACATTGAAAAACACCAACAAATTCAACAACAACCTCAACATTTAAAAACACCAACAAATTCAACAACAACCTCAACATTGAAAAACAACAACAATCTCAACATTGAAAAACACCAACAAATTCAACAACAACCTCAACATTGAAAAACAGCAACAACCTCAACATTGAAAAACACCAACAAATTCAACAACAACCTCATCATTTAAAAACACCAACAAATTCAACAACAACCTCAACATTGAAAAACACCAACAAATTCAACAACAAACTCAACATTGAAAAACACCAACAAATTCAACAACAACCTCAACATTGAAAAACAACAACAACCTCAACATTGAAAAACACCAACAAATTCAACAACAACCTCAACATTGAAAAGCACCAACAAATTCAACAACAACCTCAACATTGAAAAACAACAACAACCTCAACATTGAAAAACAACAACAAACGCAACATTAAAAACACCAACAAATTCAACAACAACCTCAACATTGGAAAACACCAACAAATTCAACAACAAACTCAACATTGAAAAACACCAACAAATTCAACAACAACCTCAACATTGAAAAACAACAACAACCTCAACATTGAAAAACACCAACAAATTCAACAACAACCTCAACATTGAAAAGCACCAACAAATTCAACAACAACCTCAACATTGAAAAACAACAACAACCTCAACATTGAAAAACAACAACAAACGCAACATTGAAAAACTCCAACAAATTCAACAACAACCTCAACAGTGAAAAACAACAACAACATCAACATTGAAAAACACCAACAAATTCAACAACAACCTCAACATTGAAAAACACCAACAAATTCAACAACAACCTCAACATTGAAAAACAACAACAACCTAAACATTGAAAAACACCAACAAATTCAAAAACAACCTCAACATTGAAAAACACCAACAAATTCAACAACAACTTCAACATTGAAAAACACCAACAAATTCAACAACAACCTCGAAATTGAAAAACACCAACAAATACAACAACAACCTCAACATTGAAAAACAACAACAACCTCAACATTGAAAAACACCAACAAATTCAACAACAACCTCAACATTGAAAAACAACAACAACCTCAACATTGCAAAACACCAGCAAATTGAACAACAACCTCAACATTTAAAAACAGCAACAAATTCAACAACAACCTCAACATTGAAAACACCAACAAATTCAACAACAACCTCAACATTTAAAAACGCCAACAAATTCAACAACAACCTCAACATTGAAAAACACAACCTCAACATTGAAAAACACCTACAAATTCAACAAAAAATTCAACATTGAAAAACACCAACAAGTTCAACAACAAACCCGACATTGAAAAAGGCCAACAAATTCAGCAACAACCTCAACTTTGAAAAACAACAACAACCTCATCATGGAAAAACACCAACAAATTCAACAACAACTTAAAACTTTGAAAAACAACAACATCCTCAAAATTGAAAAACACCAACAAATTCAACAACAACCTCAACATTGAAAAACAACAACAACCTCAACATTGCAAAACACCAGCAAATTGAACAACAACCTCAACATTGAAAAACACCAACAAATTCAACAACTTCAACATTGAAAAACACCAACAAATTCAACAACAACCTCAGCATTGAAAAACAACAACAACCTCAACATTGAGAAACACCAACAAATTCAACAACAACCTCAACATTGAAAAACAACAACAACCACAACATTGAAAAACAACAACAACCTCAACATTGAAAAACACCAACAAATTCAACAACAACCTCAACATTTAAAAACACCAACAAATTCAACAACAACCTCAACATTGAAAAACAACAACAATCTCAACATTGAAAAACACCAACAAATTCAACAACAACCTCAACATTGAAAAACAGCAACAACCTCAACATTGAAAAACACCAACAAATTCAACAACAACCTCAACATTTAAAAACACCAACAAATTCAACAACAACCTCAACATTGAAAAACACCAACAAATTCAACAACAAACTCAACATTGAAAAACACCAACAAATTCAACAACAACCTCAACATTGAAAAACAACAACAACCTCAACATTGAAAAACACCAACAAATTCAACAACAACCTCAACATTGAAAAGCACCAACAAATTCAACAACAACCTCAACATTGAAAAACAACAACAACCTCAACATTGAAAAACAACAACAAACGCAACATTGAAAAACACCAACCAATTCAACAACAACCTCAACAGTGAAAAACAACAACAACATCAACATTGAAAAACACCAACAAATTCAACAACAACCTCAACATTGAAAAACACCAACAAATTCAACAACAACCTCAACATTGAAAAACAACAACAACCTAAACATTGAAAAACACCAACAAATTCAAAAACAACCTCAACATTGAAAAACACCAACAAATTCAACAACAACTTCAACATTGAAAAACACCAACAAATTCAACAACAACCTCGAAATTGAAAAACACCAACAAATACAACAACAACCTCAACATTGAAAAACACCAGCAAATTCAACAACAACCTCAACATTGAAAAACAACAACAACCTCAACATTGAAAAACACCAACAAATTCAACAACATCCTCAACATTGAAAAACAAGAACAAACTCAACATTGAAAAACACCAACAAATTCAACAACAACCTCAACATTGAAAAACAACAACAACCTCAACATTGAAAAACACCAACAAATTCAACAATAACCTCAACATTGAAAAACAACAACAAACTCAACATTGAAAAACACCAACAAATTCAACAACAACCTCAACATTGAAAAACAACAACAAATTCAACAACAACCTCAACATTGAAAAACAACAACAACCTCAACATTGAAAAACACCAACAAATTCAACAACAACCTCAACATTGAAAAACAACAACAACCTCAACATTGAAAAACACCAACAAATTCAACAACAACTTCAACATTGAAATACACCAACAAATTCAACAACAACCTCAGCATTGAAAAACAACAACAACCTCAACATTGAGAAACACCAACAAATTCAACAACAACCTCAACATTGAAAAACAACAACAACCTCAACATTGAAAAACAACAACAACCTCAACATTGAAAAACACCAACAAATTCAACAACAACCTCAACATTTAAAAACACCAACAAATTCAACAACAACCTCAACATTGAAAAACAACAACAATCTCAACATTGAAAAACACCAACAAATTCAACAACAACCTCAACATTGAAAAACAGCAACAACCTCAACATTGAAAAACACCAACAAATTCAACAACAACCTCATCATTTAAAAACACCAACAAATTCAACAACAACCTCAACATTGAAAAACACCAACAAATTCAACAACAAACTCAACATTGAAAAACACCAACAAATTCAACAACAACCTCAACATTGAAAAACAACAACAACCTCAACATTGAAAAACACCAACAAATTCAACAACAACCTCAACATTGAAAAGCACCAACAAATTCAACAACAACCTCAACATTGAAAAACAACAACAACCTCAACATTGAAAAACAACAACAAACGCAACATTGAAAAACACCAACAAATTCAACAACAACCTCAACATTGAAAAACACCAACAAATTCAACAACAAACTCAACATTGAAAAACACCAACAAATTCAACAACAACCTCAACATTGAAAAACAACAACAACCTCAACATTGAAAAACACCAACAAATTCAACAACAACCTCAACATTGAAAAGCACCAACAAATTCAACAACAACCTCAACATTGAAAAACAACAACAACCTCAACATTGAAAAACAACAACAAACGCAACATTGAAAAACTCCAACAAATTCAACAACAACCTCAACAGTGAAAAACAACAACAACATCAACATTGAAAAACACCAACAAATTCAACAACAACCTCAACATTGAAAAACACCAACAAATTCAACAACAACCTCAACATTGAAAAACAACAACAACCTAAACATTGAAAAACACCAACAAATTCAAAAACAACCTCAACATTGAAAAACACCAACAAATTCAACAACAACTTCAACATTGAAAAACACCAACAAATTCAACAACAACCTCGAAATTGAAAAACACCAACAAATACAACAACAACCTCAACATTGAAAAACAACAACAACCTCAACATTGAAAAACACCAACAAATTCAACAACAACCTCAACATTGAAAAACAACAACAACCTCAACATTGCAAAACACCAGCAAATTGAACAACAACCTCAACATTTAAAAACAGCAACAAATTCAACAACAACCTCAACATTGAAAACACCAACAAATTCAACAACAACCTCAACATTTAAAAACGCCAACAAATTCAACAACAACCTCAACATTGAAAAACACAACCTCAACATTGAAAAACACCTACAAATTCAACAAAAAATTCAACATTGAAAAACACCAACAAGTTCAACAACAAACCCGACATTGAAAAAGGCCAACAAATTCAGCAACAACCTCAACTTTGAAAAACAACAACAACCTCATCATGGAAAAACACCAACAAATTCAACAACAACTTAAAACTTTGAAAAACAACAACATCCTCAAAATTGAAAAACACCAACAAATTCAACAACAACCTCAACATTGAAAAACAACAACAACCTCAACATTGCAAAACACCAGCAAATTGAACAACAACCTCAACATTGAAAAACACCAACAAATTCAACAACTTCAACATTGAAAAACACCAACAAATTCAACAACAACCTCAGCATTGAAAAACAACAACAACCTCAACATTGAGAAACACCAACAAATTCAACAACAACCTCAACATTGAAAAACAACAACAACCACAACATTGAAAAACAACAACAACCTCAACATTGAAAAACACCAACAAATTCAACAACAACCTCAACATTTAAAAACACCAACAAATTCAACAACAACCTCAACATTGAAAAACAACAACAATCTCAACATTGAAAAACACCAACAAATTCAACAACAACCTCAACATTGAAAAACAGCAACAACCTCAACATTGAAAAACACCAACAAATTCAACAACAACCTCAACATTTAAAAACACCAACAAATTCAACAACAACCTCAACATTGAAAAACACCAACAAATTCAACAACAAACTCAACATTGAAAAACACCAACAAATTCAACAACAACCTCAACATTGAAAAACAACAACAACCTCAACATTGAAAAACACCAACAAATTCAACAACAACCTCAACATTGAAAAGCACCAACAAATTCAACAACAACCTCAACATTGAAAAACAACAACAACCTCAACATTGAAAAACAACAACAAACGCAACATTGAAAAACACCAACCAATTCAACAACAACCTCAACAGTGAAAAACAACAACAACATCAACATTGAAAAACACCAACAAATTCAACAACAACCTCAACATTGAAAAACACCAACAAATTCAACAACAACCTCAACATTGAAAAACAACAACAACCTAAACATTGAAAAACACCAACAAATTCAAAAACAACCTCAACATTGAAAAACACCAACAAATTCAACAACAACTTCAACATTGAAAAACACCAACAAATTCAACAACAACCTCGAAATTGAAAAACACCAAAAAATACAACAACAACCTCAACATTGAAAAACAACAACAACCTCAACATTGAAAAACGCCAACAAATTCAACAACAACCTCAACATTGCAAAACACCAGCAAATTGAACAACAACCTCAACATTTAAAAACAGCAACAAATTCAACAACAACCTCAACATTGAAAACACGAACAAATTCAACAACAACCTCAACATTTAAAAACGCCAACAAATTCAACAACAACCTCAACATTGAAAAACACAACCTCAACATTGAAAAACACCTACAAATTCAACAAAAAATTCAACATTGAAAAACACCAACAAGTTCAACAAGAAACCCGACATTGAAAAAGGCCAACAAATTCAGCAACAACCTCAATTTTGAAAAACAACAACAACCTCATCATGGAAAAACACCAACAAATTCAACAACAACTTAAAACATTGAAAAACAACAACATCCTCAAAATTGAAAAACACCAACAAATTCAACAACAACCTCAACATTGAAAAACAACAACAACCTCAACATTGCAAAACACCAGCAAATTGAACAACAACCTCAACATTGAAAAACACCAACAAATTCAACAACTTCAACATTGAAAAACACCAACAAATTCAACAACAACCTCAGCATTGAAAAACAACAACAACCTCAACATTGAGAAACACCAACAAATTCAACAACAACCTCAACATTGAAAAACAACAACAACCTCAACATTGAAAAACAACAACAACCTCAACATTGAAAAACACCAACAAATTCAACAACAACCTCAACATTTAAAAACACCAACAAATTCAACAACAACCTCAACATTGAAAAACAACAACAATCTCAACATTGAAAAACACCAACAAATTCAACAACAACCTCAACATTGAAAAACAGCAACAACCTCAACATTGAAAAACACCAACAAATTCAACAACAACCTCAACATTTAAAAACACCAACAAATTCAACAACAACCTCAACATTGAAAAACACCAACAAATTCAACAACAAACTCAACATTGAAAAACACCAACAAATTCAACAACAACCTCAACATTGAAAAACAACAACAACCTCAACATTGAAAAACACCAACAAATTCAACAACAACCTCAACATTGAAAAGCACCAACAAATTCAACAACAACCTCAACATTGAAAAACAACAACAACCTCAACATTGAAAAACAACAACAAACGCAACATTGAAAAACACCAACCAATTCAACAACAACCTCAACAGTGAAAAACAACAACAACATCAACATTGAAAAACACCAACAAATTCAACAACAACCTCAACATTGAAAAACACCAACAAATTCAACAACAACCTCAACATTGAAAAACAACAACAACCTAAACATTGAAAAACACCAACAAATTCAAAAACAACCTCAACATTGAAAAACACCAACAAATTCAACAACAACTTCAACATTGAAAAACACCAACAAATTCAACAACAACCTCGAAATTGAAAAACACCAACAAATACAACAACAACCTCAACATTGAAAAACAACAACAACCTCAACATTGAAAAACACCAACAAATTCAACAACAACCTCAACATTGAAAAACAACAACAACCTCAACATTGCAAAACACCTGCTAATTGAACAAAAACATCAACATTTAAAAATACCAACAAATTCAGCAACAACCTCAACATTGAAAACACCAACAAATTCAACAACAACCTCAACATTTAAAAACGCCAACAAATTCAACAACAACCTCAACATTGAAAAACACAACCTCAACATTGAAAAACACCTACAAATTCAACAAAAAATTCAACATTGAAAAACACCAACAAGTTCAACAACAACCCCGACATTGAAAAACGCCAACAAATTCAGCAACAACCTCAACTTTGAAAAACAACAACAACCTCATCATGGAAAAACACCAACAAATTCAACAACAACTTAAAACATTGAAAAACAACAACATCCTCAAAATTGAAAAACACCAACAATTTCAACAACAACCCCAACATTTAAAAACAACAGCAACCTCAACATTGAAAAACACCAACAAATTCAACAACAACCTCAACATTGAAAAACACCAACAAATTCAACAACAACCTCAGCATTGAAAAACAACAACAACCTCAACGTTGAAAAACACCAACAAATTCAACAACAACCTCAACATTGAAAAACAACAACAACTTCAACATTGAAAAACACCAACAAATTCAACAAAAACTTCAACATTGAACAACACCAACAAATTCAACAACAACCTCGACATTGAAAAACACCATCAAATTCAACAACAACCTCAACATTGAAAAACACCAACAACCTCAAAATTGAAAAAACACCAACAAATTCAACAACAACCTCAACATTAAAAAAAAACAACAACCTCAATATTGAAAAACACCAACAAATTCAACAAAAACCTCAACATTGAAAAACACCAACAAATTCAACAACAACCTCAACATTGAAAAACAACAACCTCAACATTGAAAAACACCAACAAATTCAACAAAAAATTCAACATTGAAAAACACCAACGAATTCAACAACAACCCCGACATTGAAAAACACCAACAAATTCAACAAAAACCTCAACTTTGAAAAACAACAACAACCTCATCATGGAAAAATACCAACAAATTCAACAACAACCTCAACATTGAAAAACAACAACATCCTCAAAATTGAAAAACACCAACAAATTGAACAACAACCCCAACATTTAAAAACAACAACAACCTCAACATTGAAAAACACCAACAAATTCAACAACAACCTCAACATTGAAAAACACCAACAAATTCAACAACAACCTCAACATTGAAAAACACCAACAAACTCAACAACAACCTCAAAATTGAAAAACAACAACAACCTCAACATTGAAAAACACCAACAAATTCAACAACAACCTCAACATTGAAAAACACCAACAAATTCAACAACAACCTCAACATTGAAAAACACCAACAACCTCAACATTGAAAAACACCAACAAATTCAACAACAACCTCAACATTGAAAAACAACAACAACCTCAACGTTGAAAAACACCAACAAATTCAACAACAACTTCAACATTGAAAAACACCAACAAATTCAACAACAACCTCAACATTGAAAAACAACAACAACCTCAACATTGAAAAACACCAACAAATTCAACAACAACCTCAACATTGAAAAACAACAACAACCTCAACGTTGAAAAACACCAACAAATTCAACAACAACCTCAACATTGAAAAACACCAACAAATTCAACAACAACCTCAACATTGAAAAACAACAACAACTTCAACATTGAAAAACACCAACAAATTCAACAAAAACTTCAACATTGAAAAACACCAACAAATTCAACAACAACCTCGACATTGAAAAACACCATCAAATTCAACAACAACCTCAACATTGAAAAACACCAACAACCTCAAAATTGAAAAAACACCAACAAATTCAACAACAACCTCAACATTAAAAAACAACAACAACCTCAATATTGAAAAACACCAACAAATTCAACAAAAACCTCAAATTGAAAAACACCAACAAATTCAACAACAACCTCAACATTGAAAAACACCATAAATTCAACAACAACCTCAACATTGAAAAACACCAACAAATTCAACAACAACCTCAACATAGAAAAACAACAACAAACTCAACATCGAAAATCTCCAAAAATTCAACAACAACCTCAACATTGAAAAACAACAACAACCTCAACATTGAAAAACACCAACAAATTCAACAATAACCTCAACATTGAAAAACACCAACAAATTCAACAACAACCTCAACATTGAAAAACACCAACAAATTCAACAACAACCTCAACATTGAAAAACAACAACAACCTCAACATTGAAAAACACCAACAAATTCAACAACAACCTCAACATTGAAAAACACCAACAACCTCAAAATTGAAAAAACACCAACAAATTCAACAACAACCTCAACATTTAAAAACAACAACCTCAACATTGAAAAACACCAACAAATTCAACAACAACCTCTACATTGAAAAACACCAACAAATTCAACAACAACCTCAACATTGAAAAATAACAACAACCTCAACATTGAAAAACACCAACAAATTCAACAACAACCTCAACATTGAAAAACACAAACAACCTCAAAATTGAAAAAACACCAACTAATTCAACAACAACCTCAACATTTAAAAACAACAACAACCTCAACATTGAAGAACACCAACAAATTCAACAACAACCTCAACATTGAAAAACACCAACAAATTCAACAACAACCTCGACATTGAAAAACACGAACAAATTCAACAACAACCTCAACATTGAAAAACACCAACAACCTCAAAATTGAAAAAACACCAACAAATTCAACAACAACCTCTACATTAAAAAACAACAACAACATCAACATTGAAAAACATCAACAAATTCAACAAAAACCTCAACATTGAAAAACACCAACAAATTCAACAACAACCTCAACATTGAAAAACACCAACAAATTCAACAACAACCTCAACATTGAAAAACACCAACAAATTCAACAACAACCTCAACATAGAAAAACAACAACAACCTCAACATTGAAAAACACCAACAAATTCAACAACAACCTCAAAATTGAAAAACAACAACAAACTCAACATCGAAAAACTCCAACAAATTCAACAACAACCTCAACATTGAAAAACAACAACAACCTCAACATTGAAAAACACCAACAAATTCAACAATAACCTCAACATTGAAAAACACGAACAAATTCAACAAAAACCTCAACATTGAAAAACACCAACAAATTCAACAACAACCTCAACATTGAAAAACAACAACCTCAACATTGAAAAACACCAACAAATTCAACAAAAAATTCAACATTGAAAAACACCAACGAATTCAACAACAACCCCGACATTGAAAAACACCAACAAATTCAACAAAAACCTCAACTTTGAAAAACAACAACAACCTCATCATGGAAAAATACCAACAAATTCAACAACAACCTCAACATTGAAAAACAACAACATCCTCAAAATTGAAAAACACCAACAAATTGAACAACAACCCCAACATTTAAAAACAACAACAACCTCAACATTGAAAAACACCAACAAATTCAACAACAACCTCAACATTGAAAAACACCAACAAATTCAACAACAACCTCAACATTGAAAAACACCAACAAACTCAACAACAACCTCAAAATTGAAAAACAACAACAACCTCAACATTGAAAAACACCAACAAATTCAACAACAACCTCAACATTGAAAAACACCAACAAATTCAACAACAACCTCAACATTGAAAAACACCAACAACCTCAACATTGAAAAACACCAACAAATTCAACAACAACCTCAACATTGAAAAACAACAACAACCTCAACGTTGAAAAACACCAACAAATTCAACAACAACTTCAACATTGAAAAACACCAACAAATTCAACAACAACCTCAACATTGAAAAACAACAACAACCTCAACATTGAAAAACACCAACAAATTCAACAACAACCTCAACATTGAAAAACAACAACAACCTCAACGTTGAAAAACACCAACAAATTCAACAACAACCTCAACATTGAAAAACACCAACAAATTCAACAACAACCTCAACATTGAAAAACAACAACAACTTCAACATTGAAAAACACCAACAAATTCAACAAAAACTTCAACATTGAAAAACACCAACAAATTCAACAACAACCTCGACATTGAAAAACACCATCAAATTCAACAACAACCTCAACATTGAAAAACACCAACAACCTCAAAATTGAAAAAACACCAACAAATTCAACAACAACCTCAACATTAAAAAACAACAACAACCTCAATATTGAAAAACACCAACAAATTCAACAAAAACCTCAAATTGAAAAACACCAACAAATTCAACAACAACCTCAACATTGAAAAACACCATAAATTCAACAACAACCTCAACATTGAAAAACACCAACAAATTCAACAACAACCTCAACATTGAGAAACACCAACAAATTCAACAACAACCTCAACATTGAAAAACAACAACAACCTCAACATTGAAAAACAACAACAACCTCAACATTGAAAAACACCAACAAATTCAACAACAACCTCAACATTTAAAAACACCAACAAATTCAACAACAACCTCAACATTGAAAAACAACAACAATCTCAACATTGAAAAACACCAACAAATTCAACAACAACCTCAACATTGAAAAACAGCAACAACCTCAACATTGAAAAACACCAACAAATTCAACAACAACCTCATCATTTAAAAACACCAACAAATTCAACAACAACCTCAACATTGAAAAACACCAACAAATTCAACAACAAACTCAACATTGAAAAACACCAACAAATTCAACAACAACCTCAACATTGAAAAACAACAACAACCTCAACATTGAAAAACACCAACAAATTCAACAACAACCTCAACATTGAAAAGCACCAACAAATTCAACAACAACCTCAACATTGAAAAACAACAACAACCTCAACATTGAAAAACAACAACAAACGCAACATTGAAAAACACCAACAAATTCAACAACAACCTCAACATTGAAAAACACCAACAAATTCAACAACAAACTCAACATTGAAAAACACCAACAAATTCAACAACAACCTCAACATTGAAAAACAACAACAACCTCAACATTGAAAAACACCAACAAATTCAACAACAACCTCAACATTGAAAAGCACCAACAAATTCAACAACAACCTCAACATTGAAAAACAACAACAACCTCAACATTGAAAAACAACAACAAACGCAACATTGAAAAACTCCAACAAATTCAACAACAACCTCAACAGTGAAAAACAACAACAACATCAACATTGAAAAACACCAACAAATTCAACAACAACCTCAACATTGAAAAACACCAACAAATTCAACAACAACCTCAACATTGAAAAACAACAACAACCTAAACATTGAAAAACACCAACAAATTCAAAAACAACCTCAACATTGAAAAACACCAACAAATTCAACAACAACTTCAACATTGAAAAACACCAACAAATTCAACAACAACCTCGAAATTGAAAAACACCAACAAATACAACAACAACCTCAACATTGAAAAACAACAACAACCTCAACATTGAAAAACACCAACAAATTCAACAACAACCTCAACATTGAAAAACAACAACAACCTCAACATTGCAAAACACCAGCAAATTGAACAACAACCTCAACATTTAAAAACAGCAACAAATTCAACAACAACCTCAACATTGAAAACACCAACAAATTCAACAACAACCTCAACATTTAAAAACGCCAACAAATTCAACAACAACCTCAACATTGAAAAACACAACCTCAACATTGAAAAACACCTACAAATTCAACAAAAAATTCAACATTGAAAAACACCAACAAGTTCAACAACAAACCCGACATTGAAAAAGGCCAACAAATTCAGCAACAACCTCAACTTTGAAAAACAACAACAACCTCATCATGGAAAAACACCAACAAATTCAACAACAACTTAAAACTTTGAAAAACAACAACATCCTCAAAATTGAAAAACACCAACAAATTCAACAACAACCTCAACATTGAAAAACAACAACAACCTCAACATTGCAAAACACCAGCAAATTGAACAACAACCTCAACATTGAAAAACACCAACAAATTCAACAACTTCAACATTGAAAAACACCAACAAATTCAACAACAACCTCAGCATTGAAAAACAACAACAACCTCAACATTGAGAAACACCAACAAATTCAACAACAACCTCAACATTGAAAAACAACAACAACCACAACATTGAAAAACAACAACAACCTCAACATTGAAAAACACCAACAAATTCAACAACAACCTCAACATTTAAAAACACCAACAAATTCAACAACAACCTCAACATTGAAAAACAACAACAATCTCAACATTGAAAAACACCAACAAATTCAACAACAACCTCAACATTGAAAAACAGCAACAACCTCAACATTGAAAAACACCAACAAATTCAACAACAACCTCAACATTTAAAAACACCAACAAATTCAACAACAACCTCAACATTGAAAAACACCAACAAATTCAACAACAAACTCAACATTGAAAAACACCAACAAATTCAACAACAACCTCAACATTGAAAAACAACAACAACCTCAACATTGAAAAACACCAACAAATTCAACAACAACCTCAACATTGAAAAGCACCAACAAATTCAACAACAACCTCAACATTGAAAAACAACAACAACCTCAACATTGAAAAACAACAACAAACGCAACATTGAAAAACACCAACCAATTCAACAACAACCTCAACAGTGAAAAACAACAACAACATCAACATTGAAAAACACCAGCAAATTCAACAACAACCTCAACATTGAAAAACACCAACAAATTCAACAACAACCTCAACATTGAAAAACAACAACAACCTAAACATTGAAAAACACCAACAAATTCAAAAACAACCTCAACATTGAAAAACACCAACAAATTCAACAACAACTTCAACATTGAAAAACACCAACAAATTCAACAACAACCTCGAAATTGAAAAACACCAAAAAATACAACAACAACCTCAACATTGAAAAACAACAACAACCTCAACATTGAAAAACGCCAACAAATTCAACAACAACCTCAACATTGCAAAACACCAGCAAATTGAACAACAACCTCAACATTTAAAAACAGCAACAAATTCAACAACAACCTCAACATTGAAAACACGAACAAATTCAACAACAACCTCAACATTTAAAAACGCCAACAAATTCAACAACAACCTCAACATTGAAAAACACAACCTCAACATTGAAAAACACCTACAAATTCAACAAAAAATTCAACATTGAAAAACACCAACAAGTTCAACAAGAAACCCGACATTGAAAAAGGCCAACAAATTCAGCAACAACCTCAATTTTGAAAAACAACAACAACCTCATCATGGAAAAACACCAACAAGTTCAACAACAACTTAAAACATTGAAAAACAACAACATCCTCAAAATTGAAAAACACCAACAAATTCAACAACAACCTCAACATTGAAAAACAACAACAACCTCAACATTGCAAAACACCAGCAAATTGAACAACAACCTCAACATTGAAAAACACCAACAAATTCAACAACTTCAACATTGAAAAACACCAACAAATTCAACAACAACCTCAGCATTGAAAAACAACAACAACCTCAACATTGAGAAACACCAACAAATTCAACAACAACCTCAACATTGAAAAACAACAACAACCTCAACATTGAAAAACAACAACAACCTCAACATTGAAAAACACCAACAAATTCAACAACAACCTCAACATTTAAAAACACCAACAAATTCAACAACAACCTCAACATTGAAAAACAACAACAATCTCAACATTGAAAAACACCAACAAATTCAACAACAACCTCAACATTGAAAAACAGCAACAACCTCAACATTGAAAAACACCAACAAATTCAACAACAACCTCAACATTTAAAAACACCAACAAATTCAACAACAACCTCAACATTGAAAAACACCAACAAATTCAACAACAAACTCAACATTGAAAAACACCAACAAATTCAACAACAACCTCAACATTGAAAAACAACAACAACCTCAACATTGAAAAACACCAACAAATTCAACAACAACCTCAACATTGAAAAGCACCAACAAATTCAACAACAACCTCAACATTGAAAAACAACAACAACCTCAACATTGAAAAACAACAACAAACGCAACATTGAAAAACACCAACCAATTCAACAACAACCTCAACAGTGAAAAACAACAACAACATCAACATTGAAAAACACCAACAAATTCAACAACAACCTCAACATTGAAAAACACCAACAAATTCAACAACAACCTCAACATTGAAAAACAACAACAACCTAAACATTGAAAAACACCAACAAATTCAAAAACAACCTCAACATTGAAAAACACCAACAAATTCAACAACAACTTCAACATTGAAAAACACCAACAAATTCAACAACAACCTCGAAATTGAAAAACACCAACAAATACAACAACAACCTCAACATTGAAAAACAACAACAACCTCAACATTGAAAAACACCAACAAATTCAACAACAACCTCAACATTGAAAAACAACAACAACCTCAACATTGCAAAACACCTGCTAATTGAACAAAAACATCAACATTTAAAAATACCAACAAATTCAACAACAACCTCAACATTGAAAACACCAACAAATTCAACAACAACCTCAACATTTAAAAACGCCAACAAATTCAACAACAACCTCAACATTGAAAAACACAACCTCAACATTGAAAAACACCTACAAATTCAACAAAAAATTCAACATTGAAAAACACCAACAAGTTCAACAACAACCCCGACATTGAAAAACGCCAACAAATTCAGCAACAACCTCAACTTTGAAAAACAACAACAACCTCATCATGGAAAAACACCAACAAATTCAACAACAACTTAAAACATTGAAAAACAACAACATCCTCAAAATTGAAAAACACCAACAAATTCAACAACAACCCCAACATTTAAAAACAACAGCAACCTCAACATTGAAAAACACCAACAAATTCAACAACAACCTCAACATTGAAAAACACCAACAAATTCAACAACAACCTCAGCATTGAAAAACAACAACAACCTCAACGTTGAAAAACACCAACAAATTCAACAACAACCTCAACATTGAAAAACAACAACAACTTCAACATTGAAAAACACCAACAAATTCAACAAAAACTTCAACATTGAACAACACCAACAAATTCAACAACAACCTCGACATTGAAAAACACCATCAAATTCAACAACAACCTCAACATTGAAAAACACCAACAACCTCAAAATTGAAAAAACACCAACAAATTCAACAACAACCTCAACATTAAAAAACAACAACAACCTCAATATTGAAAAACACCAACAAATTCAACAAAAACCTCAACATTGAAAAACACCAACAAATTCAACAACAACCTCAACATTGAAAAACAACAACCTCAACATTGAAAAACACCAACAAATTCAACAAAAAATTCAACATTGAAAAACACCAACGAATTCAACAACAACCCCGACATTGAAAAACACCAACAAATTCAACAAAAACCTCAACTTTGAAAAACAACAACAACCTCATCATGGAAAAATACCAACAAATTCAACAACAACCTCAACATTGAAAAACAACAACATCCTCAAAATTGAAAAACACCAACAAATTGAACAACAACCCCAACATTTAAAAACAACAACAACCTCAACATTGAAAAACACCAACAAATTCAACAACAACCTCAACATTGAAAAACACCAACAAATTCAACAACAACCTCAGCATTGAAAAACACCAACAAACTCAACAACAACCTCAAAATTGAAAAACAACAACAACCTCAACATTGAAAAACACCAACAAATTCAACAACAACCTCAACATTGAAAAACACCAACAAATTCAACAACAACCTCAACATTGAAAAACACCAACAACCTCAACATTGAAAAACACCAACAAATTCAACAACAACCTCAACATTGAAAAACAACAACAACCTCAACGTTGAAAAACACCAACAAATTCAACAACAACTTCAACATTGAAAAACACCAACAAATTCAACAACAACCTCAACATTGAAAAACAACAACAACCTCAACATTGAAAAACACCAACAAATTCAACAACAACCTCAACATTGAAAAACAACAACAACCTCAACGTTGAAAAACACCAACAAATTCAACAACAACCTCAACATTGAAAAACACCAACAAATTCAACAACAACCTCAACATTGAAAAACAACAACAACTTCAACATTGAAAAACACCAACAAATTCAACAAAAACTTCAACATTGAAAAACACCAACAAATTCAACAACAACCTCGACATTGAAAAACACCATCAAATTCAACAACAACCTCAACATTGAAAAACACCAACAACCTCAAAATTGAAAAAACACCAACAAATTCAACAACAACCTCAACATTAAAAAACAACAACAACCTCAATATTGAAAAACACCAACAAATTCAACAAAAACCTCAAATTGAAAAACAACAACAAATTCAACAACAACCTCAACATTGAAAAACACCATAAATTCAACAACAACCTCAACATTGAAAAACACCAACAAATTCAACAACAACCTCAACATAGAAAAACAACAACAACCTCAACATTGAAAAACACCAACAAATTCAACAACAACCTCAACATTGAAAAACAACAACAACCTCAACATTGAAAAACACCAACAAATTCAACAACAACCTCAACATTGAAAAGCACCAACAAATTCAACAACAACCTCAACATTGAAAAACAACAACAACCTCAACATTGAAAAACAACAACAAACGCAACATTGAAAAACACCAACCAATTCAACAACAACCTCAACAGTGAAAAACAACAACAACATCAACATTGAAAAACACCAACAAATTCAACAACAACCTCAACATTGAAAAACACCAACAAATTCAACAACAACCTCAACATTGAAAAACAACAACAACCTAAACATTGAAAAACACCAACAAATTCAAAAACAACCTCAACATTGAAAAACACCAACAAATTCAACAACAACTTCAACATTGAAAAACACCAACAAATTCAACAACAACCTCGAAATTGAAAAACACCAACAAATACAACAACAACCTCAACATTGAAAAACAACAACAACCTCAACATTGAAAAACACCAACAAATTCAACAACAACCTCAACATTGAAAAACAACAACAACCTCAACATTGCAAAACACCTGCTAATTGAACAAAAACATCAACATTTAAAAATACCAACAAATTCAACAACAACCTCAACATTGAAAACACCAACAAATTCAACAACAACCTCAACATTTAAAAACGCCAACAAATTCAACAACAACCTCAACATTGAAAAACACAACCTCAACATTGAAAAACACCTACAAATTCAACAAAAAATTCAACATTGAAAAACACCAACAAGTTCAACAACAACCCCGACATTGAAAAACGCCAACAAATTCAGCAACAACCTCAACTTTGAAAAACAACAACAACCTCATCATGGAAAAACACCAACAAATTCAACAACAACTTAAAACATTGAAAAACAACAACATCCTCAAAATTGAAAAACACCAACAAATTCAACAACAACCCCAACATTTAAAAACAACAGCAACCTCAACATTGAAAAACACCAACAAATTCAACAACAACCTCAACATTGAAAAACACCAACAAATTCAACAACAACCTCAGCATTGAAAAACAACAACAACCTCAACGTTGAAAAACACCAACAAATTCAACAACAACCTCAACATTGAAAAACAACAACAACTTCAACATTGAAAAACACCAACAAATTCAACAAAAACTTCAACATTGAACAACACCAACAAATTCAACAACAACCTCGACATTGAAAAACACCATCAAATTCAACAACAACCTCAACATTGAAAAACACCAACAACCTCAAAATTGAAAAAACACCAACAAATTCAACAACAACCTCAACATTAAAAAACAACAACAACCTCAATATTGAAAAACACCAACAAATTCAACAAAAACCTCAACATTGAAAAACACCAACAAATTCAACAACAACCTCAACATTGAAAAACAACAACCTCAACATTGAAAAACACCAACAAATTCAACAAAAAATTCAACATTGAAAAACACCAACGAATTCAACAACAACCCCGACATTGAAAAACACCAACAAATTCAACAAAAACCTCAACTTTGAAAAACAACAACAACCTCATCATGGAAAAATACCAACAAATTCAACAACAACCTCAACATTGAAAAACAACAACATCCTCAAAATTGAAAAACACCAACAAATTGAACAACAACCCCAACATTTAAAAACAACAACAACCTCAACATTGAAAAACACCAACAAATTCAACAACAACCTCAACATTGAAAAACACCAACAAATTCAACAACAACCTCAGCATTGAAAAACACCAACAAACTCAACAACAACCTCAAAATTGAAAAACAACAACAACCTCAACATTGAAAAACACCAACAAATTCAACAACAACCTCAACATTGAAAAACACCAACAAATTCAACAACAACCTCAACATTGAAAAACACCAACAACCTCAACATTGAAAAACACCAACAAATTCAACAACAACCTCAACATTGAAAAACAACAACAACCTCAACGTTGAAAAACACCAACAAATTCAACAACAACTTCAACATTGAAAAACACCAACAAATTCAACAACAACCTCAACATTGAAAAACAACAACAACCTCAACATTGAAAAACACCAACAAATTCAACAACAACCTCAACATTGAAAAACAACAACAACCTCAACGTTGAAAAACACCAACAAATTCAACAACAACCTCAACATTGAAAAACACCAACAAATTCAACAACAACCTCAACATTGAAAAACAACAACAACTTCAACATTGAAAAACACCAACAAATTCAACAAAAACTTCAACATTGAAAAACACCAACAAATTCAACAACAACCTCGACATTGAAAAACACCATCAAATTCAACAACAACCTCAACATTGAAAAACACCAACAACCTCAAAATTGAAAAAACACCAACAAATTCAACAACAACCTCAACATTAAAAAACAACAACAACCTCAATATTGAAAAACACCAACAAATTCAACAAAAACCTCAAATTGAAAAACAACAACAAATTCAACAACAACCTCAACATTGAAAAACACCATAAATTCAACAACAACCTCAACATTGAAAAACACCAACAAATTCAACAACAACCTCAACATAGAAAAACAACAACAACCTCAACATTGAAAAACACCAACAAATTCAACAACAACCTCAACATTGAAAAACAACAACAAACTCAACATCGAAAATCTCCAAAAATTCAACAACAACCTCAACATTGAAAAACAACAACAACCTCAACATTGAAAAACACCAACAAATTCAACAATAACCTCAACATTGAAAAACACCAACAAATTCAACAACAACCTCAACATTGAAAAACACCAACAAATTCAACAACAACCTCAACATTGAAAAACAACAACAACCTCAACATTGAAAAACACCAACAAATTCAACAACAACCTCAACATTGAAAAACACCAACAACCTCAAAATTGAAAAAACACCAACAAATTCAACAACAACCTCAACATTTAAAAACAACAACAACCTCAACATTGAAATACACCAACAAATTCAACAACAACCTCTACATTGAAAAACACCAACAAATTCAACAACAACCTCAACATTGAAAAATAACAACAACCTCAACATTGAAAAACACCAACAAATTCAACAACAACCTCAACATTGAAAAACACAAACAACCTCAAAATTGAAAAAACACCAACTAATTCAACAACAACCTCAACATTTAAAAACAACAACAACCTCAACATTGAAGAACACCAACAAATTCAACAACAACCTCAACATTGAAAAACACCAACAAATTCAACAACAACCTCGACATTGAAAAACACGAACAAATTCAACAACAACCTCAACATTGAAAAACACCAACAACCTCAAAATTGAAAAAACACCAACAAATTCAACAACAACCTCTACATTAAAAAACAACAACAACATCAACATTGAAAAACATCAACAAATTCAACAAAAACCTCAACATTGAAAAACACCAACAAATTCAACAACAACCTCAACATTGAAAAACACCAACAAATTCAACAACAACCTCAACATAGAAAAACAACAACAACCTCAACATTGAAAAACACCAACAAATTCAACAACAACCTCAAAATTGAAAAACAACAACAAACTCAACATCGAAAAACTCCAACAAATTCAACAACAACCTCAACATTGAAAAACAACAACAACCTCAACATTGAAAAACACCAACAAATTCAACAACAACCTCAACATTGAAAAACAACAACAACCTCAACATTGAAAAACACCAACAAATTCAACAACAACCTCAACATTGAAAAACACCAACAACCTCAAAATTGAAAAAACACCAACAAATTCAACAACAACCTCAACATTTAAAAACAACAACAACCTCAACATTGAAATACACCAACAAATTCAACAACAACCTCTACATTGAAAAACACCAACAAATTCAACAACAACCTCAACATTAAAAAATAACAACAACCTCAACATTGAAAAACACCAACAAATTCAACAACAACCTCAACATTGAAAAACACAAACAACCTCAAAATTGAAAAAACACCAACTAATTCAACAACAACCTCAACATTTAAAAACAACAACAACCTCAACATTGAAGAACACCAACAAATTCAACAACAACCTCAACATTGAAAAACACCAACAAATTCAACAACAACCTCGACATTGAAAAACACGAACAAATTCAACAACAACCTCAACATTGAAAAACACCAACAACCTCAAAATTGAAAAAACACCAACAAATTCAACAACAACCTCTACATTAAAAAACAACAACAACATCAACATTGAAAAACATCAACAAATTCAACAAAAACCTCAACATTGAAAAACACCAACAAATTCAACAACAACCTCAACATTGAAAAACACCAACAAATTCAACAACAACCTCAACATAGAAAAACAACAACAACCTCAACATTGAAAAACACCAACAAATTCAACAACAACCTCAAAATTGAAAAACAACAACAAACTCAACATCGAAAAACTCCAACAAATTCAACAACAACCTCAACATTGAAAAACAACAACAACCTCAACATTGAAAAACACCAACAAATTCAACAATAACCTCAACATTGAAAAACACGAACAAATTCAACAAAAACCTCAACATTGAAAAACACCAACAAATTCAACAACAACCTCAACATTGAAAAACAACAACCTCAACATTGAAAAACACCAACAAATTCAACAAAAAATTCAACATTGAAAAACACCAACGAATTCAACAACAACCCCGACATTGAAAAACACCAACAAATTCAACAAAAACCTCAACTTTGAAAAACAACAACAACCTCATCATGGAAAAATACCAACAAATTCAACAACAACCTCAACATTGAAAAACAACAACATCCTCAAAATTGAAAAACACCAACAAATTGAACAACAACCCCAACATTTAAAAACAACAACAACCTCAACATTGAAAAACAACAACAAATTCAACAACAACCTCAACATTGAAAAACACCAACAAATTCAACAACAACCTCAACATTGAAAAACACCAACAAACTCAACAACAACCTCAAAATTGAAAAACAACAACAACCTCTACATTGAAAAACACCAACAAATTCAACAACAACCTCAACATTGAAAAACACCAACAAATTCAACAACAACCTCAACATTGAAAAACACCAACAACCTCAACATTGAAAAACACCAACAAATTCAACAACAACCTCAACATTGAAAAACAACAACAACCTCAACGTTGAAAAACACCAACAAATTCAACAACAACTTCAACATTGAAAAACACCAACAAATTCAACAACAACCTCAACATTGAAAAACAACAACAACCTCAACATTGAAAAACACCAACAAATTCAACAACAACCTCAACATTGAAAAACAACAACAACCTCAACGTTGAAAAACACCAACAAATTCAACAACAACCTCAACATTGAAAAACACCAACAAATTCAACAACAACCTCAACATTGAAAAACAACAACAACTTCAACATTGAAAAACACCAACAAATTCAACAAAAACTTCAACATTGAAAAACACCAACAAATTCAACAACAACCTCGACATTGAAAAACACCATCAAATTCAACAACAACCTCAACATTGAAAAACACCAACAACCTCAAAATTGAAAAAACACCAACAAATTCAACAACAACCTCAACATTAAAAAACAACAACAACCTCAATATTGAAAAACACCAACAAATTCAACAAAAACCTCAAATTGAAAAACACCAACAAATTCAACAACAACCTCAACATTGAAAAACACCATAAATTCAACAACAACCTCAACATTGAAAAACACCAACAAATTCAACAACAACCTCAACATAGAAAAACAACAACAACCTCAACATTGAAAAACACCAACAAATTCAACAACAACCTCAACATTGAAAAACAACAACAAACTCAACATCGAAAATCTCCAACAAATTCAACAACAACCTCAACATTGAAAAACAACAACAACCTCAACATTGAAAAACACCAACAAATTCAACAATAACCTCAACATTGAAAAACACCAACAAAGTCAACAACAACCTCAACATTGAAAAACACCAACAAATTCAACAACAACCTCAACATTGAAAAACAACAACAACCTCAACATTGAAAAACACCAACAAATTCAACAACAACCTCAACATTGAAAAACACCAACAACCTCAAAATTGAAAAAACACCAACAAATTCAACAACAACCTCAACATTTAAAAACAACAACAACCTCAACATTGAAAAACACCAACAAATTCAACAACAACCTCTACATTGAAAAACACCAACAAATTCAACAACAACCTCAACATTGAAAAATAACAACAACCTCAACATTGAAAAACACCAACAAATTCAACAACAACCTCAACATTGAAAAACACAAACAACCTCAAAATTGAAAAAACACCAACTAATTCAACAACAACCTCAACATTTAAAAACAACAACAACCTCAACATTGAAGAACACCAACAAATTCAACAACAACCTCAACATTGAAAAACACCAACAAATTCAACAACAACCTCGACATTGAAAAACACGAACAAATTCAACAAAAACCTCAACATTGAAAAACACCAACAAATTCAACAACAACCTCAACATTGAAAAACAACAACCTCAACATTGAAAAACACCAACAAATTCAACAAAAAATTCAACATTGAAAAACACCAACGAATTCAACAACAACCCCGACATTGAAAAACACCAACAAATTCAACAAAAACCTCAACTTTGAAAAACAACAACAACCTCATCATGGAAAAATACCAACAAATTCAACAACAACCTCAACATTGAAAAACAACAACATCCTCAAAATTGAAAAACACCAACAAATTGAACAACAACCCCAACATTTAAAAACAACAACAACCTCAACATTGAAAAACACCAACAAATTCAACAACAACCTCAACATTGAAAAACACCAACAAATTCAACAACAACCTCAACATTGAAAAACACCAACAAACTCAACAACAACCTCAAAATTGAAAAACAACAACAACCTCAACATTGAAAAACACCAACAAATTCAACAACAACCTCAACATTGAAAAACACCAACAAATTCAACAACAACCTCAACATTGAAAAACACCAACAACCTCAACATTGAGAAACACCAACAAATTCAACAACAACCTCAACATTGAAAAACAACAACAACCTCAACGTTGAAAAACACCAACAAATTCAACAACAACTTCAACATTGAAAAACACCAACAAATTCAACAACAACCTCAACATTGAAAAACAACAACAACCTCAACATTGAAAAACACCAACAAATTCAACAACAACCTCAACATTGAAAAACAACAACAACCTCAACGTTGAAAAACACCAACAAATTCAACAACAACCTCAACATTGAAAAACACCAACAAATTCAACAACAACCTCAACATTGAAAAACAACAACAACTTCAACATTGAAAAACACCAACAAATTCAACAAAAACTTCAACATTGAAAAACACCAACAAATTCAACAACAACCTCGACATTGAAAAACACCATCAAATTCAACAACAACCTCAACATTGAAAAACACCAACAACCTCAAAATTGAAAAAACACCAACAAATTCAACAACAACCTCAACATTAAAAAACAACAACAACCTCAATATTGAAAAACACCAACAAATTCAACAAAAACCTCAAATTGAAAAACACCAACAAATTCAACAACAACCTCAACATTGAAAAACACCATAAATTCAACAACAACCTCAACATTGAAAAACACCAACAAATTCAACAACAACCTCAACATAGAAAAACAACAACAACCTCAACATTGAAAAACACCAACAAATTCAACAACAACCTCAAAATTGAAAAACAACAACAAACTCAACATCGAAAATCTCCAACAAATTCAACAACAACCTCAACATTGAAAAACAACAACAACCTCAACATTGAAAAACACCAACAAATTCAACAATAACCTCAACATTGAAAAACACCAACAAATTCAACAACAACCTCAACATTGAAAAACACCAACAAATTGAACAACAACCTCAACATTGAAAAACAACAACAACCTCAACATTGAAAAACACCAACAAATTCAACAACAACCTCAACATTGAAAAACACCAACAAATTCAACAACAACCTCAACATTGAAAAACACCAACAAACTCAACAACAACCTCAAAATTGAAAAACAACAACAACCTCTACATTGAAAAACACCAACAAATTCAACAACAACCTCAACATTGAAAAACACCAACAAATTCAACAACAACCTCAACATTGAAAAACACCAACAACCTCAACATTGAAAAACACCAACAAATTCAACAACAACCTCAACATTGAAAAACAACAACAACCTCAACGTTGAAAAACACCAACAAATTCAACAACAACTTCAACATTGAAAAACACCAACAAATTCAACAACAACCTCAACATTGAAAAACAACAACAACCTCAACATTGAAAAACACCAACAAATTCAACAACAACCTCAACATTGAAAAACAACAACAACCTCAACGTTGAAAAACACCAACAAATTCAACAACAACCTCAACATTGAAAAACACCAACAAATTCAACAACAACCTCAACATTGAAAAACAACAACAACTTCAACATTGAAAAACACCAACAAATTCAACAAAAACTTCAACATTGAAAAACACCAACAAATTCAACAACAACCTCGACATTGAAAAACACCATCAAATTCAACAACAACCTCAACATTGAAAAACACCAACAACCTCAAAATTGAAAAAACACCAACAAATTCAACAACAACCTCAACATTAAAAAACAACAACAACCTCAATATTGAAAAACACCAACAAATTCAACAAAAACCTCAAATTGAAAAACACCAACAAATTCAACAACAACCTCAACATTGAAAAACACCATAAATTCAACAACAACCTCAACATTGAAAAACACCAACAAATTCAACAACAACCTCAACATAGAAAAACAACAACAACCTCAACATTGAAAAACACCAACAAATTCAACAACAACCTCAACATTGAAAAACAACAACAAACTCAACATCGAAAATCTCCAACAAATTCAACAACAACCTCAACATTGAAAAACAACAACAACCTCAACATTGAAAAACACCAACAAATTCAACAATAACCTCAACATTGAAAAACACCAACAAAGTCAACAACAACCTCAACATTGAAAAACACCAACAAATTCAACAACAACCTCAACATTGAAAAACAACAACAACCTCAACATTGAAAAACACCAACAAATTCAACAACAACCTCAACATTGAAAAACACCAACAACCTCAAAATTGAAAAAACACCAACAAATTCAACAACAACCTCAACATTTAAAAACAACAACAACCTCAACATTGAAAAACACCAACAAATTCAACAACAACCTCTACATTGAAAAACACCAACAAATTCAACAACAACCTCAACATTGAAAAATAACAACAACCTCAACATTGAAAAACACCAACAAATTCAACAACAACCTCAACATTGAAAAACACAAACAACCTCAAAA
The DNA here is from genome assembly GCA_026770705.1 of Isurus oxyrinchus. Classification (NCBI taxonomy): domain Eukaryota; kingdom Metazoa; phylum Chordata; class Chondrichthyes; order Lamniformes; family Lamnidae; genus Isurus; species Isurus oxyrinchus. The sequence continues at coordinate 121,133 of JANJGN010001153.1, forward strand.
TTGAAAAAACACCAACTAATTCAACAACAACCTCAACATTTAAAAACAACAACAACCTCAACATTGAAGAACACCAACAAATTCAACAACAACCTCAACATTGAAAAACACCAACAAATTCAACAACAACCTCGACATTGAAAAACACGAACAAATTCAACAAAAACCTCAACATTGAAAAACACCAACAAATTCAACAACAACCTCAACATTGAAAAACAACAACCTCAACATTGAAAAACACCAACAAATTCAACAAAAAATTCAACATTGAAAAACACCAACGAATTCAACAACAACCCCGACATTGAAAAACACCAACAAATTCAACAAAAACCTCAACTTTGAAAAACAACAACAACCTCATCATGGAAAAATACCAACAAATTCAACAACAACCTCAACATTGAAAAACAACAACATCCTCAAAATTGAAAAACACCAACAAATTGAACAACAACCCCAACATTTAAAAACAACAACAACCTCAACATTGAAAAACACCAACAAATTCAACAACAACCTCAACATTGAAAAACACCAACAAATTCAACAACAACCTCAACATTGAAAAACACCAACAAACTCAACAACAACCTCAAAATTGAAAAACAACAACAACCTCAACATTGAAAAACACCAACAAATTCAACAACAACCTCAACATTGAAAAACACCAACAAATTCAACAACAACCTCAACATTGAAAAACACCAACAACCTCAACATTGAAAAACACCAACAAATTCAACAACAACCTCAACATTGAAAAACAACAACAACCTCAACGTTGAAAAACACCAACAAATTCAACAACAACTTCAACATTGAAAAACACCAACAAATTCAACAACAACCTCAACATTGAAAAACAACAACAACCTCAACATTGAAAAACACCAACAAATTCAACAACAACCTCAACATTGAAAAACAACAACAACCTCAACGTTGAAAAACACCAACAAATTCAACAACAACCTCAACATTGAAAAACACCAACAAATTCAACAACAACCTCAACATTGAAAAACAACAACAACTTCAACATTGAAAAACACCAACAAATTCAACAAAAACTTCAACATTGAAAAACACCAACAAATTCAACAACAACCTCGACATTGAAAAACACCATCAAATTCAACAACAACCTCAACATTGAAAAACACCAACAACCTCAAAATTGAAAAAACACCAACAAATTCAACAACAACCTCAACATTAAAAAACAACAACAACCTCAATATTGAAAAACACCAACAAATTCAACAAAAACCTCAAATTGAAAAACACCAACAAATTCAACAACAACCTCAACATTGAAAAACACCATAAATTCAACAACAACCTCAACATTGAAAAACACCAACAAATTCAACAACAACCTCAACATAGAAAAACAACAACAACCTCAACATTGAAAAACACCAACAAATTCAACAACAACCTCAACATTGAAAAACAACAACAAACTCAACATCGAAAATCTCCAACAAATTCAACAACAACCTCAACATTGAAAAACAACAACAACCTCAACATTGAAAAACACCAACAAATTCAACAATAACCTCAACATTGAAAAACACCAACAAATTCAACAACAACCTCAACATTGAAAAACACCAACAAATTCAACAACAACCTCAACATTGAAAAACAACAACAACCTCAACATTGAAAAACACCAACAAATTCAACAACAACCTCAACATTGAAAAACACCAACAACCTCAAAATTGAAAAAACACCAACAAATTCAACAACAACCTCAACATTTAAAAACAACAACAACCTCAACATTGAAAAACACCAACAAATTCAACAACAACCTCTACATTGAAAAACACCAACAAATTCAACAACAACCTCAACATTGAAAAATAACAACAACCTCAACATTGAAAAACACCAACAAATTCAACAACAACCTCAACATTGAAAAACACAAACAACCTCAAAATTGAAAAAACACCAACTAATTCAACAACAACCTCAACATTTAAAAACAACAACAACCTCAACATTGAAGAACACCAACAAATTCAACAACAACCTCAACATTGAAAAACACCAACAAATTCAACAACAACCTCGACATTGAAAAACACGAACAAATTCAACAACAACCTCAACATTGAAAAACACCAACAACCTCAAAATTGAAAAAACACCAACAAATTCAACAACAACCTCTACATTAAAAAACAACAACAACCTCAACATTGAAAAACATCAACAAATTCAACAAAAACCTCAACATTGAAAAACACCAACAAATTCAACAACAACCTCAACATTGAAAAACACCAACAAATTCAACAACAACCTCAACATTGAAAAACACCAACAAATGCAACAACAACCTCAACATAGAAAAACAACAACAACCTCAACATTGAAAAACACCAACAAATTCAACAACAACCTCAAAATTGAAAAACAACAACAAACTCAACATCGAAAAACTCCAACAAATTCAACAACAACCTCAACATTGAAAAACAACAACAACCTCAACATTGAAAAACACCAACAAATTCAACAATAACCTCAACATTGAAAAACACGAACAAATTCAACAACAACCTCAACATTGAAAAACACCAACAAATTCAACAACAACCTCAACATTGAAAAACAACAACAACCTCAACATTGAAAAACACCAACAAATTCAACAACAACCTCAACATTGAAAAACACCAACAACCTCAAAATTGAAATAACACCAACAAATTCAACAACAACCTCAACATTTAAAAACAACAACAACCTCAACATTGAAAACCACCAACAAATTCAACAACAACCTCTACATTGAAAAAGACCAACAAATTCAACAACAACCTCAACATTGAAAAATAACATCAACCTCAACATTGAAAAACACCAACAAATTCAACAACAACCTCAACATTGAAAAACACCAACAACCTCAAAATTGAAAAAACACCAACAAATTCAACAACAACTTCAACATTTAAAAACAACAACAACCTCAACATTGAAAAACACCAACAAATTCAACAACAACCTCAACATTGAAAAACACCAACAAATTCAACAACAACCTCAACATTGAAAAACACCAACAAACTCAACAACAACCTCAACATTGAAAAACAACAACAACCTCAACATTGAAAAACACCAACAAATTCAGCAACATCCTCAACATTGAAAAAAACCAACAACCTCAAAATTGAAAAACACCAACAAATTCAACAACAACCTCAACATTTAAAAACAACAACAACCTCAACATTGAAAAACACCAACAAATTCAACAACAACCTCAACATTGAAAAACACCAACAAATTCAACAACAACCTCAACATTGAAAAATACCAACAAACTCAACAACAACCTCAACATTGAAAAACAACAACAACCTCAACATTGAAAAACACGAACAAATTCAACAAAAACCTAAACATTGAAAAACAACAACAACCTCAACATTGAAAAACAACAACAACCTCAACATTGAAAAACACCAACAAATTCAACAACAACCTCAACATTTAAAAACACCAACAAATTCAACAACAACCTCAACATTGAAAAACAACAACAATCTCAAAATTGAAAAACACCAACAAATTCAACAACAACCTCAACATTGAAAAACAGCAACAACCTCAACATTGAAAAACACCAACAAATTCAACAACAACCTCAACATTTAAAAACACCAACAAATTCAACAACAACCTCAACATTGAAAAACACCAACAAATTTAACAACAAACCCAACATTGAAAAACACCAACAAATTCAACAACAACCTCAACATTGAAAAACAACAACAACCTCAACATTGAAAAACACCAACAAATTCAACAACAACCTCAACATTGAAAAGCACCAACAAATTCAACAACAACCTCAACATTGAAAAACAACAACAACCTCAACATTGAAAAACACCAACAAATTCAACAACAACCTCAACACTGAAAAACAACAACAACTTCAACATTGATAAACACCAACAAATTCAACAACAACCTCAACATTGAAAAACAACAACAAACGCAACATTGAAAAACACCAACAAATTCAACAACAACCTCAACAGTGAAAAACAACAACAACATCAACATTGAAAAACACCAACAAATTCAACAACAACCTCAACATTGAAAAACACCAACAAATTCAACAACAACCTCAACATTGAAAAACAACAACAACCTAAACATTGAAAAACACCAACAAATTCAAAAACAACCTCAACATTGAAAAACAACAACAACCTCAACATTGAAAAACACCAACAAATTCAACAACAACCTCAACATTTAAAAACACCAACAAATTCAACAACAACCTCAGCATTGAAAAACAACAACAACCTCAACATTGAAAAACACCAACAAATTCAACAACAACTTCAACATTGAAAAACAACAACAACCTCAACATTGAAAAACACCAACAAATTCAACAACAACTTCAACGTTGAAAAACACCAACAAATTCAACAACAACCTCGAAATTGAAAAACACCAACAAATACAACAACAACCTCAACATTGAAAAACAACAACAACCTCAACATTGAAAAACACCAACAAATTCAACAACAACCTCCACATTGAAAAACAACAACAACCTCAACATTGCAAAACACCAGCAAATTGAACAACAACCTCAACATTTAAAAACACCAACAAATTCAACAACAACCTCAACATTGAAAACACCAACAAATTCAACAACAACCTCAACATTTAAAAACGCCAACAAATTCAACAACAACCTCAACATTGAAAAACACAACCTCAACATTGAAAAACACCTACAAATTCAACAACAACCCCGGCATTGAAAAACGCCAACAAATTCAGCCAGAACCTCAACTTTGAAAAACAACAACAACCTCATCATGGAAAGACACCAACAAATTCAACAACAACTTAAAACATTGAAAAACAACAACATCCTCAAAATTGAAAAACACCAACAAATTCAACAACAACCCCAACATTTAAAAACAACAACAACCTCAACATTGAAAAACACCAACAAATTCAACAACAACCTCAACATTGAAAAACACCAACAAATTCAACAACAACCTCAGCATTGAAAAACACCAACAAACTCAACAACAACCTCAACATTGAAAAACAACAACAACCTCAACATTGAAAAACACCAACAAATTCAACAACAAACTCAACATTGAAAAACAACAACAAATTCAACAACAACCTCAACATTGAAAAACAACATCAACCTCAACACTGAAAAACACCAGCAAATTCAACAACAACCTCAACATTGAAAAACAACAACAACCTCAAGATTGAAAAACACCAACAAATTCAACAACAACCTCAACATTGAAAAACAAGAACAAACTCAACATTGAAAAACACCAACAAATTCAACAACAACCTCAACATTGAAAAACAACAACAACCTCAACATTGAAAAACACCAACAAATTCAACAATAACCTCAACATTGAAAAACAACAACAAACTCAACATTGAAAAACACCAACAAATTCAACAACAACCTCAACATTGAAAAACAACAACAAATTCAACAACAACCTCAGCATTGAAAAACAACAACAACCTCAACATTGAGAAATACCAACAAATTCAACAACAACCTCAACATTGAAAAACAACAACAACCTCAACATTGAAAAACAACAACAACCTCAACATTGAAAAACACCAACAAATTCAACAACAACCTCAACATTTAAAAACACCAACAAATTCAACAACAACCTCAACATTGAAAAACAACAACAATCTCAACATTGAAAAACACCAACAAATTCAACAACAACCTCAACATTGAAAAACAGCAACAACCTGAACATTGAAAAACACCAACAAATTCAACAACAACCTCAACATTTAAAAACACCAACAAATTCAACAACAACCTCAACATTGAAAAACACCAACAAATTCAACAACAAACTCAACATGAAAAACACCAACAAATTCAACAACAACCTCAACATTGAAAAACAACAACAACCTCAACATTGAAAAACACCAACAAATTCAACAACAACCTCAACATTGAAAAGCACCAACAAATTCAACAACAACCTCAACATTGAAAAACAACAACAACCTCAACATTGAAAAACAACAATAAACGCAACATTGAAAAACACCAACAAATTCAACAACAACCTCAACAGTGAAAAACAACAACAACATCAACATTGAAAAACACCAACAAATTCAACAACAACCTCAACATTGAAAAACACCAACAAATTCAACAACAACCTCAACATTGAAAAACAACAACAACCTAAACATTGAAAAACACCAACAAATTCAAAAACAACCTCAACATTGAAAAACACCAACAAATTCAACAACAACTTCAACATTGAAAAACACCAACAAATTCAACAACAACCTCGAAATTGAAAAACACCAACAAATACAACAACAACCTCAACATTGAAAAACAACAACAACCTCAACATTGAAAAACACCAACAAATTCAACAACAACCTCAACATTGAAAAACAACAACAACCTCAACATTGCAAAACACCAGCAAATTGAACAACAAAATCAACATTTAAAAACACCAACAAATTCAACAACAACCTCAACATTGAAAACACCAACAAATTCAACAACAACCTCAACATTTAAAAACGCCAACAAATTCAACAACAACCTCAACATTGAAAAACACAACCTCAACATTGAAAAACACCTACAAATTCAACAAAAAATTCAACATTGAAAAACACCAACAAGTTCAACAACAACCCCGACATTGAAAAACGCCAACAAATTCAGCAACAACCTCAACTTTGAAAAACAACAACAACCTCATCATGGAAAAACACCAACAAATTCAACAATAACCTCAACATTGAAAAACAACAACATCCTCAAAATTGAAAAACACCAACAAATTCAACAACAACCCCAACATTTAAAAACAACAACAACCTCAACATTGAAAAACACCAACAAATTCAACAACAACCTCAACATTGAAAAACACCAACAAATTCAACAACAACCTCAGCATTGAAAAACACCAACAAATTCAACAACAACCTCAACATTGAAAAACACCAAAAGCCTCAACATTGAAAAACACCAACAAATTCAACAGCAACCTCAACATAGTAAAACAACAACAACCTCAACATTGAAAAACACCAACAAATTCAACAACAACCTCAACATTGAAAAACAACAACAAACTCAACATTGAAAAACACCAACAAATTCAACAACAACCTCAACATTGAAAAACAACAACAACCTCAACATTGAAAAACGCCAACAAATTCAACAACAACTTCAACATTGAAAAACACCAACAAATTCAACAACAACCTCAACATTGAAAAACAACAACAACCTCAACATTGAAAAACACCAACAAATTCAACAACAACCTCAACATTGAAAAAGAACAACAACCTCAACATTGAAAAACACCAACAAATTCAACAACAACCTCAACATTGAAAAACACCAACAAATTCAACAACAACCTCAGCATTGAAAAAGAACAACAACCTCAACGTTGAAAAACACCAACAAATTCAACAACAACCTCAACATTGAAAAACAACAACAACCTCAACATTGAAAAACACCAACAAATTCAACAAAAACTTCAACATTGAAAAACACCAACAATTTCAACAACAACCTCGAAATAGAAAAACACCAACAAATTCAACAACAACTTCAACATTGAAAAATACCAACAAATTCAACAACAACCTCGACATTGAAAAACAGCATCAAATTCAACAACAACATCAACATTGAAAAACACCAACAACCTCAAAATTGAAAAAACACCAAAAAATTCAACAACAACCTCAACATTTAAAAACAACAACAACCTAAACATTGAAAAACACCAACAAATTCAACAACAACCTCAAGATTGAAAAACACCAACAAATTCAACAACAACCTCAACATTGAAAAACACCAACAAACTCAACCACAACCTCAACATTGAAAAACAACAACAACCTCAACATTGAAAAACACCAACAAATTCAACAACAACCTCAACATTGAAAAACAGCAACAAATTCAACAACAACCTCAACATTGAGAAACAACAACAACCTCAACATTGAAAAACACCAACAAATTCAACAACAACCTCAACATTGAATAACAACAACAAATTCAACAACAACCTCAACATTGAAAAACAACAGCAACCTAAACATTGAAAAACACCAACAAATTCAAAAACAACCTAAACATTGAAAAACACCAACAAATTCAAAAACAACCTCAACATTGAAAAACACCAACAAATTCAACAACAACTTCAACATTGAAAAACACCAACAAATTCAACAACAACCTCGAAATTGAAAAACACCAACAAATACAACAACAACCTCAACATTGAAAAACAACAACAACCTCAACATTGAAAAACACCAACAAATTCAACAACAACCTCAACATTGAAAAACAACAACAACCTCAACATTGCAAAACACCAGCAAATTGAACAACAAAATCAACATTTAAAAACACCAACAAATTCAACAACAACCTCAACATTGAAAACACCAACAAATTCAACAACAACCTCAACATTTAAAAACGCCAACAAATTCAACAACAACCTCAACATTGAAAAACACAACCTCAACATTGAAAAACACCTACAAATTCAACAAAAAATTCAACATTGAAAAACACCAACAAGTTCAACAACAACCCCGACATTGAAAAACGCCAACAAATTCAGCAACAACCTCAACTTTGAAAAACAACAACAACCTCATCATGGAAAAACACCAACAAATTCAACAATAACCTCAACATTGAAAAACAACAACATCCTCAAAATTGAAAAACACCAACAAATTCAACAACAACCCCAACATTTAAAAACAACAACAACCTCAACATTGAAAAACACCAAAAAATTCAACAACAACCTCAACATTGAAAAACACCAACAAATTCAACAACAACCTCAGCATTGAAAAACACCAACAAATTCAACAACAACCTCAACATTGAAAAACACCAACAGCCTCAACATTGAAACACACCAACAAATTCAACAGCAACCTCAACATAGTAAAACAACAACAACCTCAACATTGAAAAACACCAACAAATTCAACAACAACCTCAACATTGAAAAACAACAACAAACTCAACATTGAAAAACACCAACAAATTCAACAACAACCTCAACATTGAAAAACAACAACAACCTCAACATTGAAAAACGCCAACAAATTCAACAACAACTTCAACATTGAAAAACACCAACAAATTCAACAACAACCTCAACATTGAAAAACAACAACAACCTCAACATTGAAAAACACCAACAAATTCAACAACAACCTCAACATTGAAAAAGAACAACAACCTCAACATTGAAAAACACCAACAAATTCAACAACAACCTCAACATTGAAAAACACCAACAAATTCAACAACAACCTCAGCATTGAAAAAGAACAACAACCTCAACGTTGAAAAACACCAACAAATTCAACAACAACCTCAACATTGAAAAATAACAACAACCTCAACATTGAAAAACACCAACAAATTCAACAAAAACTTCAACATTGAAAAACACCAACAATTTCAACAACAACCTCGAAATAGAAAAACACCAACAAATTCAACAACAACTTCAACATTGAAAAATACCAACAAATTCAACAACAACCTCGACATTGAAAAACACCATCAAATTCAACAACAACATCAACATTGAAAAACACCAACAACCTCAAAATTGAAAAAACACCAAAAAATTCAACAACAACCTCAACATTTAAAAACAACAACAACCTAAACATTGAAAAACACCAACAAATTCAACAACAACCTCAAGATTGAAAAACACCAACAAATTCAACAACAACCTCAACATTGAAAAACACCAACAAACTCAAACACAACCTCAACATTGAAAAACAACAACAACCTCAACATTGAAAAACACCAACAAATTCAACAACAACCTCAACATTGAAAAACACCAACAAATTCAACAACAACCTCAACATTGAGAAACAACAACAACCTCAACATTGAAAAACACCAACAAATTCAACAACAACCTCAACATTGAAAAACAACAACAAACTCAACATTGAAAAACACCAACAAATTCAACAACAACCTCAACATTGAAAAACAACAACAACCTCAACATTGAAAAACGCCAACAAATTCAACAACAACTTCAACATTGAAAAACACCAACAAATTCAACAACAACCTCAACATTGAAAAACAACAACAACCTCAACATTGAAAAACACCAACAAATTCAACAACAACCTCAACATTGAAAAAGAACAACAACCTCAACATTGAAAAACACCAACAAATTCAACAACAACCTCAACATTGAAAAACACCAACAAATTCAACAACAACCTCAGCATTGAAAAAGAACAACAACCTCAACGTTGAAAAACACCAACAAATTCAACAACAACCTCAACATTGAAAAACAACAACAACCTCAACATTGAAAAACACCAACAAATTCAACAAAAACTTCAACATTGAAAAACACCAACAATTTCAACAACAACCTCGAAATAGAAAAACACCAACAAATTCAACAACAACTTCAACATTGAAAAATACCAACAAATTCAACAACAACCTCGACATTGAAAAACAGCATCAAATTCAACAACAACATCAACATTGAAAAACACCAACAACCTCAAAATTGAAAAAACACCAAAAAATTCAACAACAACCTCAACATTTAAAAACAACAACAACCTAAACATTGAAAAACACCAACAAATTCAACAACAACCTCAAGATTGAAAAACACCAACAAATTCAACAACAACCTCAACATTGAAAAACACCAACAAACTCAACCACAACCTCAACATTGAAAAACAACAACAACCTCAACATTGAAAAACACCAACAAATTCAACAACAACCTCAACATTGAAAAACAGCAACAAATTCAACAACAACCTCAACATTGAGAAACAACAACAACCTCAACATTGAAAAACACCAACAAATTCAACAACAACCTCAACATTGAATAACAACAACAAATTCAACAACAACCTCAACATTGAAAAACAACAGCAACCTAAACATTGAAAAACACCAACAAATTCAAAAACAACCTAAACATTGAAAAACACCAACAAATTCAAAAACAACCTCAACATTGAAAAACACCAACAAATTCAACAACAACTTCAACATTGAAAAACACCAACAAATTCAACAACAACCTCGAAATTGAAAAACACCAACAAATACAACAACAACCTCAACATTGAAAAACAACAACAACCTCAACATTGAAAAACACCAACAAATTCAACAACAACCTCAACATTGAAAAACAACAACAACCTCAACATTGCAAAACACCAGCAAATTGAACAACAAAATCAACATTTAAAAACACCAACAAATTCAACAACAACCTCAACATTGAAAACACCAACAAATTCAACAACAACCTCAACATTTAAAAACGCCAACAAATTCAACAACAACCTCAACATTGAAAAACACAACCTCAACATTGAAAAACACCTACAAATTCAACAAAAAATTCAACATTGAAAAACACCAACAAGTTCAACAACAACCCCGACATTGAAAAACGCCAACAAATTCAGCAACAACCTCAACTTTGAAAAACAACAACAACCTCATCATGGAAAAACACCAACAAATTCAACAATAACCTCAACATTGAAAAACAACAACATCCTCAAAATTGAAAAACACCAACAAATTCAACAACAACCCCAACATTTAAAAACAACAACAACCTCAACATTGAAAAACACCAAAAAATTCAACAACAACCTCAACATTGAAAAACACCAACAAATTCAACAACAACCTCAGCATTGAAAAACACCAACAAATTCAACAACAACCTCAACATTGAAAAACACCAACAGCCTCAACATTGAAACACACCAACAAATTCAACAGCAACCTCAACATAGTAAAACAACAACAACCTCAACATTGAAAAACACCAACAAATTCAACAAAAACCTCAACATTGAAAAACAACAACAAACTCAACATTGAAAAACACTAACAAATTCAACAACAACCTCAACATTGAAAAACAACAACAACCTCAACATTGAAAAACGCCAACAAATTCAACAACAACTTCAACATTGAAAAACACCAACAAATTCAACAACAACCTCAACATTGAAAAACAACAACAACCTCAACATTGAAAAACACCAACAAATTCAACAACAACCTCAACATTGAAAAAGAACAACAACCTCAACATTGAAAAACACCAACAAATTCAACAACAACCTCAACATTGAAAAACACCAACAAATTCAACAACAACCTCAGCATTGAAAAAGAACAACAACCTCAACGTTGAAAAACACCAACAAATTCAACAACAACCTCAACATTGAAAAATAACAACAACCTCAACATTGAAAAACACCAACAAATTCAACAAAAACTTCAACATTGAAAAACACCAACAATTTCAACAACAACCTCGAAATAGAAAAACACCAACAAATTCAACAACAACTTCAACATTGAAAAATACCAACAAATTCAACAACAACCTCGACATTGAAAAACACCATCAAATTCAACAACAACATCAACATTGAAAAACACCAACAACCTCAAAATTGAAAAAACACCAAAAAATTCAACAACAACCTCAACATTTAAAAACAACAACAACCTAAACATTGAAAAACACCAACAAATTCAACAACAACCTCAAGATTGAAAAACACCAACAAATTCAACAACAACCTCAACATTGAAAAACACCAACAAACTCAAACACAACCTCAACATTGAAAAACAACAACAACCTCAACATTGAAAAACACCAACAAATTCAACAACAACCTCAACATTGAAAAACACCAACAAATTCAACAACAACCTCAACATTGAGAAACAACAACAACCTCAACATTGAAAAACACCAACAAATTCAACAACAACCTCAACATTGAATAACAACAACAACCTCAACATTGAAAAACACCAACAAATTCAACAACAACCTCAACATTGAAAACCACCAATAAATTCAACAACAACCTCAGCATTGAAAAACAACAACAACCTCATCATGGAAAAACACCAACAAATTCAACAACAACTTAAAACATTGAAAAACAACAACATCCTCAAAATTGAAAAACACCAACAAATTCAACAACAACCCCAACATTTAAAAACAACAACAACCTCAACATTGAAAAACACCAACAAATTCAACAACAACCTCAACATTGAAAAACACCAACAAATTCAACAACAACCTCAGCATTGAAAAACACCAACAAACACAACAACAACCTCAACATTGAAAAACAACAACAACCTCAACATTGAAAAACACCAACAAATTCAACAACAACCTCAACATTGAAAAACAACAACAAATTCAACAACAACCTCAACATTGAAAAACAACATCAACCTCAACATTGAAAAACACCAGCAAATTCAACAACAACCTCAACATTGAAAAACAACAACAACCTCAACATTGAAAAACACCAACAAATTCAACAACAACCTCAACATTGAAAAACAAGAACAAACTCAACATTGAAAAACACCAACAAATTCAACAACAACCTCAACATTGAAAAACAACAACAACCTCAACATTGAAAAACACCAACAAATTCAACAATAACCTCAACATTGAAAAACAACAACAAACTCAACATTGAAAAACACCAACAAATTCAACAACAACATCAACATTGAAAAACAACAACAAATTCAACAACAACCTCAACATTGAAAAACAACAACAACCTCAACATTGAAAAACACCAACAAATTCAACAACAACCTCAACATTGAAAAACAACAACAACCTCAACATTGAAAAACAACAACAAATTCAACAACAACTTCAACATTGAAAAACACCAACAAATTCAACAACAACCTCAGCATTGAAAAACAACAACAACCTCAACATTGAGAAACACCAACAAATTCAACAACATCCTCAACATTGAAAAACAACAACAACCTCAACATTGAAAAACAACAACAACCTCAACATTGAAAAACACCAACAAATTCAACAACAACCTCAACATTTAAAAACACCAACAAATTCAACAACAACCTCAACATTGAAAAACAACAACAATCTCAACATTGAAAAACACCAACAAATTCAACAACAACTTCGAAATTGAAAAACACCAACAAATTCAACAACAACCTCAACATTGAAAAACAACAACAACCTCAACATTGAAAAACACCAACAAATTCAACAACAACCTCAACATTGAAAAACAACAACAACCTCAACATTGAAAAACACCAACAAATTCAACAACAACCTCAACATTTAAAAACACCAACAAATTCAACAACAACCTCAACATTGAAAAACAACAACAATCTCAACATTGAAAAACACCAACAAATTCAACAAAAACCTCAACATTGAAAAACAGCAACAACCTCAACATTGAAAAACACCAACAAATTCAAGAACAACCTCAACATTGAAAAACACCAACAAATTCAACAACAACCTCAACATTGAAAAACAACAACAACCTCAACATTGAAAAACACCAACAAATTCAACAACAACCTCAACATTGAAAAAGAACAACAACCTCAACATTGAAAAACACCAACAAATTCAACAACAACCTCAACATTGAAAAACACCAACAAATTCAACAACAACCTCAGCATTGAAAAAGAACAACAACCTCAACGTTGAAAAACACCAACAAATTCAACAACAACCTCAACATTGAAAAACAACAACAACCTCAACATTGAAAAACACCAACAAATTCAACAAAAACTTCAACATTGAAAAACACCAACAATTTCAACAACAACCTCGAAATAGAAAAACACCAACAAATTCAACAACAACTTCAACATTGAAAAATACCAACAAATTCAACAACAACCTCGACATTGAAAAACACCATCAAATTCAACAACAACATCAACATTGAAAAACACCAACAACCTCAAAATTGAAAAAACACCAAAAAATTCAACAACAACCTCAACATTTAAAAACAACACCAACCTCAACATTGAAAAACACCAACAAATTCAACAACAACCTCAACATTGAAAAACACCAACGAATTCAACAACAACCTCAACATTGAGAAACAACAACAACCTCAACATTGAAAAACACCAACAAATTCAACAACAACCTCAACATTGAAAACCACCAACAAATTCAACAACAACCTCAGCATTGAAAAACAACAACAACCTCATCATGGAAAAACACCAACAAATTCAACAACAACTTAAAACATTGAAAAACAACAACATCCTCAAAATTGAAAAACACCAACAAATTCAACAACAACCCCAACATTTAAAAACAACAACAACCTCAACATTGAAAAACACCAACAAATTCAACAACAACCTCAACATTGAAAAAAACCAACAAATTCAACAACAACCTCAGCATTGAAAAACACCAACAAACACAACAACAACCTCAACATTGAAAAACAACAACAACCTCAACATTGAAAAACACCAACAAATTCAACAACAACCTCAACATTGAAAAACAACAACAAATTCAACAACAACCTCAACATTGAAAAAAAACATCAACCTCAACATTGAAAAACACCAGCAAATTCAACAACAACCTCAACATTGAAAAACAACAACAACCTCAACATTGAAAAACACCAACAAATTCAACAACAACCTCAACATTGAAAAACAAGAACAAACTCAACATTGAAAAACACCAACAAATTCAACAACAACCTCAACATTGAAAAACAACAACAACCTCAACATTGAAAAACACCAACAAATTCAACAATAACCTCAACATTGAAAAACAACAACAAACTCAACATTGAAAAACACCAACAAATTCAACAACAACCTCAACATTGAAAAACAACAACAAATTCAACAACAACCTCAACATTGAAAAACAACAACAACCTCAACATTGAAAAACACCAACAAATTCAACAACAACCTCAACATTGAAAAACAACAACAACCTCAACATTGAAAAACACCAACAAATTCAACAACAACTTCAACATTGAAAAACACCAACAAATTCAACAACAACCTCAGCATTGAAAAACAACAACAACCTCAACATTGAGAAACACCAACAAATTCAACAACAACCTCAACATTGAAAAACAACAACAACCTCAACATTGAAAAACAACAACAACCTCAACATTGAAAAACACCAACAAATTCAACAACAACCTCAACATTTAAAAACACCAACAAATTCAACAACAACCTCAACATTGAAAAACAACAACAATCTCAACATTGAAAAACACCAACAAATTCAACAACAACTTCAACATTGAAAAACAACAACAACCTCAACATTGAAAAACACCAACAAATTCAACAACAACCTCAACATTTAAAAACACCAACAAATTCAACAACAACCTCAACATTGAAAAACACCAACAAATTCAACAACAAACTCAACATTGAAAAACACCAACAAATTCAACAACAACCTCAACATTGAAAAACAACAACAACCTCAACATTGAAAAACACCAACAAATTCAACAACAACCTCAACATTGAAAAGCACCAACAAATTCAACAACAACCTCAACATTGAAAAACAGCAACAACCTCAACATTGAAAAACAACAACAAACGCAACATTGAAAAACACCAACAAATTCAACAACAACCTCAACAGTGAAAAACAACAACAACATCAACATTGAAAAACACCAACAAATTCAACAACAACCTCAACATTGAAAAACACCAACAAATTCAACAACAACCTCAACATTGAAAAACAACAACAACCTAAACATTGAAAAACACCAACAAATTCAAAAACAACCTCAACATTGAAAAACACCAACAAATTCAACAACAACTTCAACATTGAAAAACACCAACAAATTCAACAACAACCTCGAAATTGAAAAACACCAACAAATACAACAACAACCTCAACATTGAAAAACAACAACAACCTCAACATTGAAAAACACCAACAAATTCAACAACAACCTCAACATTGAAAAACAACAACAACCTCAACATTGCAAAACACCAGCAAATTGAACAACAACCTCAACATTTAAAAACACCAACAAATTCAACAACAACCTCAACATTGAAAACACCAACAAATTCAACAACAACCTCAACATTTAAAAACGCCAACAAATTCAACAAGAACCTCAACATTGAAAAACACAACCTCAACATTGAAAAACACCTACAAATTCAACAAAAAATTCAACATTGAAAAACACCAACAAGTTCAACAACAACCCCGACATTGAAAAACGCCAACAAATTCAGCAACAACCTCAACTTTGAAAAACAACAACAACCTCATCATGGAAAAACACCAACAAATTCAACAATAACCTCAACATTGAAAAACAACAACATCCTCAAAATTGAAAAACACCAACAAATTCAACAACAACCTCAACATTTAAAAACACCAACAAATTCAACAACAACCTCAACATTGAAAAACAACAACAATCTCAACATTGAAAAACACCAACAAATTCAACAACAACTTCAACATTGAAAAACAACAACAACCTCAACATTGAAAAACACCAACAAATTCAACAACAACCTCAACATTTAAAAACACCAACAAATTCAACAACAACCTCAACATTGAAAAACACCAACAAATTCAACAACAAACTCAACATTGAAAAACACCAACAAATTCAACAACAACCTCAACATTGAAAAACAACAACAACCTCAACTTTGAAAAACACCAACAAATTCAACAACAACCTCAACATTGAAAAGCACCAACAAATTCAACAACAACCTCAACATTGAAAAACAGCAACAACCTCAACATTGAAAAACAACAACAAACGCAACATTGAAAAACACCAACAAATTCAACAACAACCTCAACAGTGAAAAACAACAACAACATCAACATTGAAAAACACCAACAAATTCAACAACAACCTCAACATTGAAAAACACCAACAAATTCAACAACAACCTCAACATTGAAAAACAACAACAACCTAAACATTGAAAAACACCAACAAATTCAAAAACAACCTCAACATTGAAAAACACCAACAAATTCAACAACAACTTCAACATTGAAAAACACCAACAAATTCAACAACAACCTCGAAATTGAAAAACACCAACAAATACAACAACAACCTCAACATTGAAAAACAACAACAACCTCAACATTGAAAAACACCAACAAATTCAACAACAACCTCAACATTGAAAAACAACAACAACCTCAACATTGCAAAACACCAGCAAATTGAACAACAACCTCAACATTTAAAAACACCAACAAATTCAACAACAACCTCAACATTGAAAACACCAACAAATTCAACAACAACCTCAACATTTAAAAACGCCAACAAATTCAACAAGAACCTCAACATTGAAAAACACAACCTCAACATTGAAAAACACCTACAAATTCAACAAAAAATTCAACATTGAAAAACACCAACAAGTTCAACAACAACCCCGACATTGAAAAACGCCAACAAATTCAGCAACAACCTCAACTTTGAAAAACAACAACAACCTCATCATGGAAAAACACCAACAAATTCAACAATAACCTCAACATTGAAAAACAACAACATCCTCAAAATTGAAAAACACCAACAAATTCAACAACAACCCCAACATTTAAAAACAACAACAACCTCAACATTGAAAAACACCAACAAATTCATCAACAACCTCAACATTGAAAAACACCAACAAATTCAACAACAACCTCAGCATTGAAAAACACCAACAAACTCAACAACAACCTCAACATTGAAAAACAACAACAACCTCAACATTGAAAAACACCAACAAATTCAACAACAACCTCAACATTAAAAAACACCAACAAATTCAACAACAACCTCAACATTGAAAAACACCAACAGCCTCAACATTGAAAAACACCAACAAATTCAACAGCAACCTCAACATAGTAAAACAACAACAACCTCAACATTGAAAAACACCAACAAATTCAACAACAACCTCAACATTGAAAAACAACAACAAACTCAACATTGAAAAACACCAACAAATTCAACAACAACCTCAACATTGAAAAACAACAACAACCTCAACATTGAAAAACGCCAACAAATTCAACAACAACTTCAACATTGAAAAACACCAACAAATTCAACAACAACCTCAACATTGAAAAACGCCAACAAATTCAGCAACAACCTCAACTTTGAAAAACAACAACAACCTCATCATGGAAAAACACCAACAAATTCAACAACAACTTAAAACATTGAAAAACAACAACATCCTCAAAATTGAAAAACACCAACAAATTCAACAACAACCCCAACATTTAAAAACAACAACAACCTCAACATTGAAAAACACCAACAAATTCAACAACAACCTCAACATTGAAAAAAACCAACAAATTCAACAACAACCTCAGCATTGAAAAACACCAACAAACACAACAACAACCTCAACATTGAAAAACAACAACAACCTCAACATTGAAAAACACCAACAAATTCAACAACAACCTCAACATTGAAAAACAACAACAAATTCAACAACAACCTCAACATTGAAAAAAAACATCAACCTCAACATTGAAAAACACCAGCAAATTCAACAACAACCTCAACATTGAAAAACAACAACAACCTCAACATTGAAAAACACCAACAAATTCAACAACAACCTCAACATTGAAAAACAAGAACAAACTCAACATTGAAAAACACCAACAAATTCAACAACAACCTCAACATTGAAAAAGAACAACAACCTCAACATTGAAAAACACCAACAAATTCAACAATAACCTCAACATTGAAAAACAACAACAAACTCAACATTGAAAAACACCAACAAATTCAACAACAACCTCAACATTGAAAAACAACAACAAATTCAACAACAACCTCAACATTGAAAAACAACAACAACCTCAACATTGAAAAACACCAACAAATTCAACAACAACCTCAACATTGAAAAACAACAACAACCTCAACATTGAAAAACACCAACAAATTCAACAACAACTTCAACATTGAAAAACACCAACAAATTCAACAACAACCTCAGCATTGAAAAACAACAACAACCTCAACATTGAGAAACACCAACAAATTCAACAACAACCTCAACATTGAAAAACAACAACAACCTCAACATTGAAAAACAACAACAACCTCAACATTGAAAAACACCAACAAATTCAACAACAACCTCAACATTTAAAAACACCAACAAATTCAACAACAACCTCAACATTGAAAAACAACAACAATCTCAACATTGAAAAACACCAACAAATTCAACAACAACTTCAACATTGAAAAACAACAACAACCTCAACATTGAAAAACACCAACAAATTCAACAACAACCTCAACATTTAAAAACACCAACAAATTCAACAACAACCTCAACATTGAAAAACACCAACAAATTCAACAACAAACTCAACATTGAAAAACACCAACAAATTCAACAACAACCTCAACATTGAAAAACAACAACAACCTCAACATTGAAAAACACCAACAAATTCAACAACAACCTCAACATTGAAAAGCACCAACAAATTCAACAACAACCTCAACATTGAAAAACAACAACAACCTCAACATCGAAAAACAACAACAAACGCAACATTGAAAAACACCAACAAATTCAACAACAACCTCAACAGTGAAAAACAACAACAACATCAACATTGAAAAACACCAACAAATTCAACAACAACCTCAACATTGAAAAACACCAACAAATTCAACAACAACCTCAACATTGAAAAACAACAACAACCTAAACATTGAAAAACACCAACAAATTCAAAAACAACCTCAACATTGAAAAACACCAACAAATTCAACAACAACTTCAACATTGAAAAACACCAACAAATTCAACAACAACCTCGAAATTGAAAAACACCAACAAATACAACAACAACCTCAACATTGAAAAACAACAACAACCTCAACATTGAAAAACACCAACAAATTCAACAACAACCTCAACATTGAAAAACAACAACAACCTCAACATTGCAAAACACCAGCAAATTGAACAACAACCTCAACATTTAAAAACACCAACAAATTCAACAACAACCTCAACATTGAAAACACCAACAAATTCAACAACAACCTCAACATTTAAAAACGCCAACAAATTCAACAAGAACCTCAACATTGAAAAACACAACCTCAACATTGAAAAACACCTACAAATTCAACAAAAAATTCAACATTGAAAAACACGAACAAGTTCAACAACAACCCCGACATTGAAAAACGCCAACAAATTCAGCAACAACCTCAACTTTGAAAAACAACAACAACCTCATCATGGAAAAACACCAACAAATTCAACAATAACCTCAACATTGAAAAACAACAACATCCTCAAAATTGAAAAACACCAACAAATTCAACAACAACCCCAGCATTTAAAAACAACAACAACCTCAACATTGAAAAACACCAACAAATTCATCAACAACCTCAACATTGAAAAACACCAACAAATTCAACAACAACCTCAGCATTGAAAAACACCAACAAACTCAACAACAACCTCAACATTGAAAAACAACAACAACCTCAACATTGAAAAACACCAACAAATTCAACAACAACCTCAACATTAAAAAACACCAACAAATTCAACAACAACCTCAACATTGAAAAACACCAACAGCCTCAACATTGAAAAACACCAACAAATTCAACAGCAACCTCAACATAGTAAAACAACAACAACCTCAACATTGAAAAACACCAACAAATTCAACAACAACCTCAACATTGAAAAACAACAACAAACTCAACATTGAAAAACACCAACAAATTCAACAACAACCTCAACATTGAAAAACAACAACAACCTCAACATTGAAAAACGCCAACAAATTCAACAACAACTTCAACATTGAAAAACACCAACAAATTCAACAACAACCTCAACATTGAAAAACACCAACAAATTCAACAACAACCTCAACATTGAAAAAGAACAACAACCTCAACATTGAAAAACACCAAGAAATTCAACAACAACCTCAACATTGAAAAACAACAACAACCTCAACATTGAAAAACACCAACAAATTCAACAACAACCTCAACATTGAAAAACAACAACAACCTCAACATTGAAAAACACCAACAAATTCAACAACAACTTCAACATTGAAAAACACCAACAAATTCAACAACAACCTCAGCATTGAAAAACAACAACAACCTCAACATTGAGAAACACCAACAAATTCAACAACAACCTCAACATTGAAAAACAACAACAACCTCAACATTGAAAAACAACAACAACCTCAACATTGAAAAACACCAACAAATTCAACAACAACCTCAACATTTAAAAACACCAACAAATTCAACAACAACCTCAACATTGAAAAACAACAACAATCTCAACATTGAAAAACACCAACAAATTCAACAACAACTTCAACATTGAAAAACAGCAACAACCTCAACATTGAAAAACACCAACAAATTCAACAACAACCTCAACATTTAAAAACACCAACAAATTCAACAACAACCTCAACATTGAAAAACACCAACAAATTCAACAACAAACTCAACATTGAAAAACACCAACAAATTCAACAACAACCTCAACATTGAAAAACAACAACAACCTCAACATTGAAAAACACCAACAAATTCAACAACAACCTCAACATTGAAAAGCACCAACAAATTCAACAACAACCTCAACATTGAAAAACAACAACAACCTCAACATTGAAAAACAACAACAAACGCAACATTGAAAAACACCAACAAATTCAACAACAACCTCAACAGTGAAAAACAACAACAACATCAACATTGAAAAACACCAACAAATTCAACAACAACCTCAGCATTGAAAAACACCAACAAATTCAACAACAACCTCAACATTGAAAAACAACAACAACCTAAACATTGAAAAACACCAACAAATTCAAAAACAACCTCAACATTGAAAAACACCAACAAATTCAACAACAACTTCAACATTGAAAAACACCAACAAATTCAACAACAACCTCGAAATTGAAAAACACCAACAAATACAACAACAACCTCAACATTGAAAAACAACAACAACCTCAACATTGAAAAACACCAACAAATTCAACAACAACCTCAACATTGAAAAACAACAACAACCTCAACATTGCAAAACACCAGCAAATTGAACAACAACCTCAACATTTAAAAACACCAACAAATTCAACAACAACCTCAACATTGAAAACACCAACAAATTCAACAACAACCTCAACATTTAAAAACGCCAACAAATTCAACAACAACCTCAACATTGAAAAACACAACCTCAACATTGAAAAACACCTACAAATTCATCAAAAAATTCAACATTGAAAAACACCAACAAGTTCAACAACAACCCCGACATTGAAAAACGCCAACAAATTCAGCAACAACCTCAACTTTGAAAAACAACAACAAATTCAACAACAACCTCAGCATTGAAAAACACCAACAAACACAACAACAACCTCAACATTGAAAAACAACAACAACCTCAACATTGAAAAACACCAACAAATTCAACAACAACCTCAACATTGAAAAACAACAACAAATTCAACAACAACCTCAACATTGAAAAACAACATCAACCTCAACATTGAAAAACACCAGCAAATTCAACAACAACCTCAACATTGAAAAACAACAACAACCTCAATATTGAAAAACACCAACAAATTCAACAACAACCTCAACATTGAAAAACAAGAACAAACTCAACATTGAAAAACACCAACAAATTCAACAACAACCTCAACATTGAAAAACAACAACAACCTCAACATTGAAAAACACCAACAAATTCAACAATAACCTCAACATTGAAAAACAACAACAAACTCAACATTGAAAAACACCAACAAATTCAACAACAACCTCAACATTGAAAAACAACAACAAATTCAACAACAACCTCAACATTGAAAAACAACAACAACCTCAACATTGAAAAACACCAACAAATTCAACAACAACCTCAACATTGAAAAACAACAACAACCTCAACATTGAAAAACACCAACAAATTCAACAACAACTTCAACATTGAAAAACACCAACAAATTCAACAACAACCTCAGCATTGAAAAACAACAACAACCTCAACATTGAGAAACACCAACAAATTCAACAACAACCTCAACATTGAAAAACAACAACAACCTCAACATTGAAAAACAACAACAACCTCAACATTGAAAAACACCAACAAATTCAACAACAACCTCAACATTTAAAAACACCAACAAATTCAACAACAACCTCAACATTGAAAAACAACAACAATCTCAACATTGAAAAACACCAACAAATTCAACAACAACTTCAACATTGAAAAACAACAACAACCTCAACATTGAAAAACACCAACAAATTCAACAACAACCTCAACATTTAAAAACACCAACAAATTCAACAACAACCTCAACATTGAAAAACACCAACAAATTCAACAACAATCTCAACATTGAAAAACACCAACAAATTCAACAACAACCTCAACATTGAAAAACAACAACAACCTCAACATTGAAAAACACCAACAAATTCAACAACAACCTCAACATTGAAAAGCACCAACAAATTCAACAACAACCTCAACATTGAAAAACAACAACAACCTCAACATTGAAAACCAACAACAAACGCAACATTGAAAAACACCAACAAATTCAACAACAACCTCAACAGTGAAAAACAACAACAACATCAACATTGAAAAACACCAACAAATTCAACAACAACCTCAACATTGAAAAACAACAACAAATTCAACAACAACCTCAACATTGAAAAACAACAACAACCTCAACATTGAAAAACACCAACAAATTCAACAACAACCTCAACATTGAAAAACAACAACCTCAACATTGAAAAACACCAACAAATTCAACAACAACTTCAACATTGAAAAACACCAACAAATTCAACAACAACCTCAGCATTGAAAAACAACAACAACCTCAACATTGAGAAACACCAACAAATTCAACAACAACCTCAACATTGAAAAACAACAACAACCTCAACATTGAAAAACAACAACAACCTCAACATTGAAAAACACCAACAAATTCAACAACAACCTCAACATTTAAAAACACCAACAAATTCAACAACAACCTCAACATTGAAAAACAACAACAATCTCAACATTGAAAAACACCAACAAATTCAACAACAACTTCAACATTGAAAAACAACAACAACCTCAACATTGAAAAACACCAACAAATTCAACAACAACCTCAACATTTAAAAACACCAACAAATTCAACAACAACCTCAACATTGAAAAACACCAACAAATTCAACAACAATCTCAACATTGAAAAACACCAACAAATTCAACAACAACCTCAACATTGAAAAACAACAACAACCTCAACATTGAAAAACACCAACAAATTCAACAACAACCTCAACATTGAAAAGCACCAACAAATTCAACAACAACCTCAACATTGAAAAACAACAACAACCTCAACATTGAAAAACAACAACAAACGCAACATTGAAAAACACCAACAAATTCAACAACAACCTCAACAGTGAAAAACAACAACAACATCAACATTGAAAAACACCAACAAATTCAACAACAACCTCAACATTGAAAAACACCAACAAATTCAACAACAACCTCAACATTGAAAAACAACAACAACCTAAACATTGAAAAACACCAACAAATTCAAAAACAACCTCAACATTGAAAAACACCAACAAATTCAACAACAACTTCAACATTGAAAAACACCAACAAATTCAACAACAACCTCGAAATTGAAAAACACCAACAAATACAACAACAACCTCAACATTGAAAAACAACAACAACCTCAACATTGAAAAACACCAACAAATTCAACAACAACCTCAACATTGAAAAACAACAACAACCTCAACATTGCAAAACACCAGCAAATTGAACAACAACCTCAACATTTAAAAACACCAACAAATTCAACAACAACCTCAACATTGAAAACACCAACAAATTCAACAACAACCTCAACATTTAAAAACGCCAACAAATTCAACAAGAACCTCAACATTGAAAAACACAACCTCAACATTGAAAAACACCTACAAATTCAACAAAAAATTCAACATTGAAAAACACCAACAAGTTCAACAACAACCCCGACATTGAAAAACGCCAACAAATTCAGCAACAACCTCAACTTTGAAAAACAACAACAACCTCATCATGGAAAAACACCAACAAATTCAACAATAACCTCAACATTGAAAAACAACAACATCCTCAAAATTGAAAAACACCAACAAATTCAACAACAACCCCAACATTTAAAAACAACAACAACCTCAACATTGAAAAACACCAACAAATTCATCAACAACCTCAACATTGAAAAACACCAACAAATTCAACAACAACCTCAGCATTGAAAAACACCAACAAACTCAACAACAACCTCAACATTGAAAAACAACAACAACCTCAACATTGAAAAACACCAACAAATTCAACAACAACCTCAACATTAAAAAACACCAACAAATTCAACAACAACCTCAACATTGAAAAACACCAACAGCCTCAACATTGAAAAACACCAACAAATTCAACAGCAACCTCAACATAGTAAAACAACAACAACCTCAACATTGAAAAACACCAACAAATTCAACAACAACCTCAACATTGAAAAACAACAACAAACTCAACATTGAAAAACACCAACAAATTCAACAACAACCTCAACATTGAAAAACAACAACAACCTCAACATTGAAAAACGCCAACAAATTCAACAACAACTTCAACATTGAAAAACACCAACAAATTCAACAACAACCTCAACATTGAAAAACAACAACAACCTCAACATTGAAAAACACCAACAAATTCAACAACAACCTCAACATTGAAAAAGAACAACAACCTCAACATTGAAAAACACCAAGAAATTCAACAACAACCTCAACATTGAAAAACACCAACAAATTCAACAACAACCTCAGCATTGAAAAAGAACAACAACCTCAACGTTGAAAAACACCAACAAATTCAACAACAACCTCAACATTGAAAAACAACAACAACCTCAACATTGAAAAACAACAACAACCTCAACATTGAAAAACACCAACAAATTCAACAACAACCTCAACATTAAAAAACACCAACAAATTCAACAACAACCTCAACATTGAAAAGCACCAACAGCCTCAACATTGAAAAACACCAACAAATTCAACAGCAACCTCAACATAGTAAAACAACAACAACCTCAACATTGAAAAACACCAACAAATTCAACAACAACCTCAACATTGAAAAACAACAACAAACTCAACATTGAAAAACACCAACAAATTCAACAACAACCTCAACATTGAAAAACAACAACAACCTCAACATTGAAAAACGCCAACAAATTCAACAACAACTTCAACATTGAAAAACACCAACAAATTCAACAACAACCTCAACATTGAAAAACAACAACAACCTCAACATTGAAAAACACCAACAAATTCAACAACAACCTCAACATTGAAAAAGAACAACAACTTCAACATTGAAAAACACCAAGAAATTCAACAACAACCTCAACATTGAAAAACACCAACAAATTCAACAACAACCTCAGCATTGAAAAAGAACAACAACCTCAACGTTGAAAAACACCAACAAATTCAACAACAACCTCAACATTGAAAAACAACAACAACCTCAACATTGAAAAACACCAACAAATTCAACAAAAACTTCAACATTGAAAAACACCAACAATTTCAACAACAACCTCGAAATAGAAAAACACCAACAAATTCAACAACAACTTCAACATTGAAAAATACCAACAAATTCAACAACAACCTCGACATTGAAAAACACCATCAAATTCAACAACAACATCAACATTGAAAAACACCAACAACCTCAAAATTGAAAAAACACCAACAAATTCAACAACAACCTCAACATTTAAAAACAACCACAACCTCGACATTGAAAAACACCAGCAAATTCAACAACAACCTCAACATTGAAAAACACCAACAACCTCAACATTGAAAAACACCAACAAATTCAACAACAACCTCAAGATTGAAAAACACCAACAAATTCAACAACAACCTCAACATTGAAAAACACCAACAAACTCAACCACAACCTCAACATTGAAAAACAACAACAACCTCAACATTGAAAAACACCAGCAAATTCAACAACAACCTCAACATTGAAAAACACCAACAAATTCAACAACAACCTCAACATTGAGAAACAACAACAACCTCAACATTGAAAAACACCAACAAATTCAACAACAACCTCAACATTGAATAACAACAACAACCTCAACATTGAA
This sequence comes from Isurus oxyrinchus, assembly GCA_026770705.1. Taxonomy (NCBI): domain Eukaryota; kingdom Metazoa; phylum Chordata; class Chondrichthyes; order Lamniformes; family Lamnidae; genus Isurus; species Isurus oxyrinchus. The sequence goes on from JANJGN010001153.1 coordinate 149,647, forward strand.
AAACACCAACAAATTCAACAACAACCTCAACATTGAAAACCACCAACAAATTCAACAACAACCTCAGCATTGAAAAACAACAACAACCTCAACATTGAAAAACAACAACAACCTCAACATTGAAAAACACAAACAAATTCAACAACTTCAACATTGAAAAACACCAACAAATTCAACAACAACCTCGAAATTGAAAAACACCAACAAATTCAACAGCAACCACAACATTGAAAAACAACAACAACCTCAACATTGAAAAACACCAACAAATTCAACAACATCTTCAACATTGAAAAACAACAACAACCTCAACATTGAAAAACACCAACAAATTCAACAACAACCTCAACATTTAAAAACACCAACAAATTCAACAACAACCTCAACATTGAAAAACAACAACAATCTCAACATTGAAAAACACCAACAAATTCAACAAAAACCTCAACATTGAAAAACAGCAACAACCTCAACATTGAAAAGCACCAGCAAATTCAAGAACAACCTCAACATTGAAAAACACCAACAAATTCAACAACAACCTCAACATTGAAAAACACCAACAAATTCAACACAAAACACAAGATTGAAAAACACCAACAAATTCAACAAGAACCTCAACATTTAAAAACAACCACAACCTCGACATTGAAAAACACCAGCAAATTCAACAACAACCTCAACATTGAAAAACACCAACAACCTCAACATTGAAAAACACCAACAAATTCAACAACAACCTCAAGATTGAAAAACACCAACAAATTCAACAACAACCTCAACATTGAAAAACACCAACAAACTCAACCACAACCTCAACATTGAAAAACAACAACAACCTCAACATTGAAAAACACCAGCAAATTCAACAACAACCTCAACATTGAAAAACACCAACAAATTCAACAACAACCTCAACATTGAGAAACAACAACAACCTCAACATTGAAAAACACCAACAAATTCAACAACAACCTCAACATTGAATAACAACAACAACCTCAACATTGAAAAACACCAACAAATTCAACAACAACCTCAACATTGAAAACCACCAACAAATTCAACAACAACCTCAGCATTGAAAAACAACAACAACCTCAACATTGAAAAACAACAACAACCTCAACATTGAAAAACACAAACAAATTCAACAACTTCAACATTGAAAAACACCAACAAATTCAACAACAACCTCGAAATTGAAAAACACCAACAAATTCAACAGCAACCACAACATTGAAAAACAACAACAACCTCAACATTGAAAAACACCAACAAATTCAACAACATCTTCAACATTGAAAAACAACAACAACCTCAACATTGAAAAACACCAACAAATTCAACAACAACCTCAACATTTAAAAACACCAACAAATTCAACAACAACCTCAACATTGAAAAACAACAACAATCTCAACATTGAAAAACACCAACAAATTCAACAAAAACCTCAACATTGAAAAACAGCAACAACCTCAACATTGAAAAGCACCAGCAAATTCAAGAACAACCTCAACATTGAAAAACACCAACAAATTCAACAACAACCTCAACATTGAAAAACACCAACAAATTCAACACAAAACACAAGATTGAAAAACACCAACAAATTCAACAAGAACCTCAAAATTGAAAAACAACAACAACCTCAACATTGAAAAACACCAACAAATTCAACAACAACCTCAACAATGAAAAACAACAACAACCTCAACATTGAAAAACAACAACAAATTCAACAACAACCTCAACATTGAAAAACACCAACAAATTCAACAACAACCTCAACATTGAAAAACAACAATAACCTCAACATTGAAAAACACCAACAAATTCAACAACAACCTCAACATTGAAAAACACCAACAAATTCAACAACAACCTCAACATTGAAAAACACCAACAACCTCAACATTGAAAAACACCAACAAATTCAACAACAACCTCAACATTGAAACACAACAACAACCTCAACATTGAAAAACACCAACAAATTCAACAACAACCTCAACATTGAAAAACAACAACAACCTCAACATTGAAAAACACCAACAACCTCAACATTGAAAAACACCAACAAATTCAACAACAAACTCAACGTTGAAAAACAACAACAACCTCAACATTGAAAAACACCAACAAATTCAACAACAACCTCAACATTGAAAAACAACAACAAACTCAACATTGAAAAACACCAACAAATTCAACAACAACCTCAAAATTGAAAAACAACAACAACCTCAACATTGAAAAACACCAACAAATTCAACAACAACTTCAACATTGAAAAACACCAACAAATTCAACAACAACCTCAACATTGAAAAACAACAACAACCTCAACATTGAAAAACACCAACAAATTCAACAACAACCTCAACATTGAAAAACAACAACAACCTCAACATTGAAAAACACCAACAAATTCAACAACAACCTCAACATTTAAAAACACCAACAAATTCAACAACAACCTCAACATTGAAAAACAACAACAATCTCAACATTGAAAACACCAACAAATTCAACAAAAACCTCAACATTGAAATACAGCAACAACCTCAACATTGAAAAACACCAACAAATTCAAGAACAACCTCAACATTGAAAAACACCAACAAATTCAAAAACAACCTCAACATTGAAAAACACCAACAAATTCAACAACAACCTCAACATTGAAAAACACCAACAAATTCAACAACAACCTCAACATTGAAAAACAACAACAACCTCAACATTGAAAAACACCAACAAATTCAACAACAACCTCAACAATGAAAAACAACAACAACCTCAACATTGAAAAACAACAACAAATTCAACAACAACCTCAACATTGAAAAACACCAACAAACTCAACAACAACCTCAACATTGAAAAACAACAATAACCTCAACATTGAAAAACACCAACAAATTCAACAACAACCTCAACATTGAAAAACACCAACAAATTCAACAACAACCACAACATTGAAAAACACCAACAACCTCAACATTGAAAAACACCAACAAATTCAACAACAACCTCAACATTGAAAAACAACAACAACTTCAACATTGAAAAACACCAACAAATTCAACAACAACCTCAACATTGAAAAACAACAACAACCTCAACATTGAAAAACACCAACAAATTCAACAACAACCTCAACATTGAAAGACACCAACAAACTCAACAACAACCTCAACATTGAAAAACAACAACAACCTCAACATTGAAAAACACCAACAAATTCAACAACAACCTCAACATTGAAAAACACCATAAATTCAACAACAACCTCAACTTTGAAAAACACCAACAACCTCAACATTGAAAAACACCAACAAATTCAACAACAAACTCAACATTGAAAAACAACAACAACCTCAACATTGAAAAACACCAACAAATTCAACAACAACCTCAATATTGAAAAACAACAACAAACTCAACATTGAAAAACACCAACAAATTCAACAACAACCTCAACATTGAAAAACAACAACAACCTCAACATTGAAAAACACCAACAAATTCAACAACAACTTCAACATTGAAAAACACCAACAAATTCAACAACAACCTCAACATTGAAAAACAACAACAACCTCAACATTGAAAAACACCAACAAATTCAACAACAACCTCAACATTGAAAAACAACAACAACCTCAACATTGAAAAACACCAACAAATTCAACAACAACCTCAACATTGAAAAACAACAACAAATTCAACAACAACCTCAGCATTGAAAAAGAACAGCAACCTCAACGTTGAAAAACAACAACAAATTCAACAACAACCTCAACATTGAAAAACAACAACAACCTCAACATTGAAAAACACCAACAAATTCAACAAAAACTTCAACATTGAAAAACACCAACAATTTCAACAACAACCTCGAAATAGAAAAACACCAACAAATTCAACAACAACTTCAACATTGAAAAATACCAACAAATTCAACAACAACCTCGACATTGAAAAACACCATCAAATTCAACAACAACATCAACATTGAAAAACACCAACAACCTCAAAATTGAAAAAACACCAATAAATTCAACAACAACCTCAACATTTAAAAACAACAACAACCTCAACATTGAAAAACACCAACAAATTCAACAACAACCTCAAGATTGAAAAACACCAACAAATTCAACAACAACCTCAACATTGAAAAACACCAACAAACTCAACCACAACCTCAACATTGAAAAACAACAACAACCTCAACATTGAAAAACATCAACAAATTCAACAACAACCTCAACATCGAAAAACACCAACAAATTCAACAACAACCTCAACATTGAAAAACAACAACAACCTCAACATTGAAAAACACCAACAAATTCAACAACAACCTCAACATTGAATAACAACAACAACCTCAACATTGAAAAACACCAACAAATTCAACAACAACCTCAACATTGAAAACCACCAACAAATTCAACAACAACCTCAGCATTGAAAAACAACGACAACCTCAACATTGAAAAACAACAACAACCTCAACATTGAAAAACACCAACAAATTCAACAACAACTTCAACATTGAAAAACACCAACAAATTCAACAACAACTTCGAAATTGAAAAACACCAACAAATTCAACAACAACCTCAACATTGAAAAACAACAACAACCTCAACATTGAAAAACACCAACAAATTCAACAACAACCTCAACATTGAAAAACAACAACAACCTCAACATTGAAAAACACCAACAAATTCAACAACAACCTCAACATTTAAAAACACCAACAAATTCAACAACAACCTCAACATTGAAAAACAACAACAATCTCAACATTGAAAAACACCAACAAATTCAACAAAAACCTCAACATTGAAAAACAGCAACAACCTCAACATTGAAAAACACCAACAAATTCAAGAACAACCTCAACATTGAAAAACACCAACAAATTCAACAACAACCTCAACATTGAAAAACACCAACAAATTCAACAACAAACTCAACATTGAAAAACACCAACAAATTCAACAACAACCTCAACATTGAAAAACAACAACAACCTCAACATTGAAAAACACCAACAAATTCAGCAACAACCTCAACAATGAAAAACAACAACAACCTCAACATTGAAAAACACCAACAAATTCAACAACAACCTCAACATTGAAAAACACCAACAAACTCAACAACAACCTCAACATTGAAAAACAACAATAACCTCAACATTGAAAAACACCAACAAATTCAACAACAACCTCAACATTGAAAAACACCAACAAATTCAACAACAACCTCTACATTGAAAAACACCAACCTCAACATTGAAAAACACCAACAAATTCAACAACAACCTCAACATTGAAAAACAACAACAACCTCAACATTGAAAAACACCAACAAATTCAACAACAACCTCAACATTGAAAAACAACAACAACCTCAACATTGAAAAACACCAACAAATTCAACAACAACCTCAACATTGAAAAACACCAACAAACTCAACAACAACCTCAACATTGAAAAACAACAACAACCTCAACATTGAAAAACATCAACAAATTCAACAACAACCTCAACATTGAAAAACACCAACAAATTCAACAACAACCTCAACATTGAAAAACACCAACAACCTCAACATTGAAAAACACCAACAAATTCAACAACAAACTCAACATTGAAAAAGAACAACAACCTCAAAATTGAAAAACACCAACAAATTCAACAACAACCTCAACATTGAAAAACAACAACAAACTCAACATTGAAAAACAACAACAAATTCAACAATAACCTCAACATTGAAAAACAACAACAACCTCAACATTGAAAAACACCGACAAATTCACCAACAACTTCAACATTGAAAAACACCAACAAATTCAACAACAACCTCAACATTGAAAAACAACAACAACCTCAACATTGAAAAAAACCAACAAATTCAACAACAACCTCAACCTTGAAAAACAACAACAACCTCAACATTGAAAAACACCAACAAATTCAACAACAACCTCAACATTGAAAAACACCAACAAATTCAACAACAACCTCAACATTGAAAAACAACAACAACCTCAACATTGAAAAACACCAACAAATTCAACAACAACCTCAACATTGAAAAACAACAACAGCCTCAACATTGAAAAACACCAACAAATTCAACAACAACCTCAACATAGTAAAACAACAACAACCTCAACATTGAAAAACACCAACAAATTCAACAACAACCTCAACATTGAAAAACAACAACAAACTCAACATTGAAAAACACCAACAAATTCAACAACAACCTCAACATTGAAAAACAACAACAACCTCAACATTGAAAAACACCAACAAATTCAACAACAACTTCAACATTGAAAAACACCAACAAATTCAACAACAACTTCAACATTGAAAAATACCAACAAATTCAACAACAACCTCGACATTGAAAAACACCATCAAATTCAACAACAACATGAACATTGAAAAACACCAACAACCTCAAAATTGAAAAAACACCAACAAATTCAACAACAACCTCAACATTTAAAAACAACAACAACCTCACCATTGAAAAACACCAACAAATTCAACAACAACCTCAACATTGAAAAACACCAACAAATTCAACAAAAAACTCAACATTGAAAAACACCAACAAATTCAACAACAACCTCAAAATTGAAAAACAACAACAACCTCAACATTGAAAAACACCAACAAATTCAACAACAACCTCAACAATGAAAAACAACAACAACCTCAACATTGAAAAACAACAACAAATTCAACAACAACCTCAACATTGAAAAACACCAACAAACTCAACAACAACCTCAACATTGAAAATCAACAATAACCTCAACATTGAAAAACACCAACAAATTCAACAACAACCTCAACATTGAAAAACACCAACAAATTCAACAACAACCTCAACATTGAAAAACACCAACAACCTCAACATTGAAAAGCACCAACAAATTCAACAACAACCTCAACATTGAAACACAACAACAACCTCAACATTGAAAAACACCAACAAATTCAACAACAACCTCAACATTGAAAAACAACAACAACCTCAACATTGAAAAACACCAACAAATTCAACAACAACCTCAACATTGAAAAACACCAACAAACTCAACAACAACCTCAACATTGAAAAACAACAACAACCTCAACATTGAAAAACACCAACAAATTCAACAACAACCTCAACATTGAAAAACACCATAAATTCAACAACAACCTCAACATTGAAAAACACCAACAACCTCAACATTGAAAAACACCAACAAATTCAACAACAAACTCAACATTGAAAAACAACAACAACCTCAACATTGAAAAACACCAACAAATTCAACAACAACCTCAACATTGAAAAACAACAACAAACTCAACATTGAAAAACACCAACAAATTCAACAACAACCTCAACATTGAAAAACAACAACAACCTCAACATTGAAAAACACCAACAAATTCAACAACAACTTCAACATTGAAAAACACCAACAAATTCAACAACAACCACAACATTGAAAAACAACAACAACCTCAACATTGAAAAACACCAACAAATTCAACAACAACCTCAACATTGAAAAACAACAACAACCTCAACATTGAAAAACACCAACAAATTCAACAACAACCTCAACATTGAAAAACAACAACAAATTCAACAACAACCTCAGCATTGAAAAAGAACAACAACCTCAACGTTGAAAAACACCAACAAATTCAACAACAACCTCAACATTGAAAAACAACAACAACCTCAACATTGAAAAACACCAACAAATTCAACAAAAACTTCAACATTGAAAAACACCAACAATTTCAACAACAACCTCGAAATAGAAAAACACCAACAAATTCAACAACAACTTCAACATTGAAAAATACCAACAAATTCAACAACAACCTCGACATTGAAAAACACCATCAAATTCAACAACAACATCAACATTGAAAAACACCAACAACCTCAAAATTGAAAAAACACCAACAAATTCAACAACAACCTCAACATTTAAAAACAACAACAACCTCAACATTGAAAAACACCAACAAATTCAACAACAACTTCAAGATTGAAAAACAGCAACAAATTCAACAACAACCTCAACATTGAAAAACACCAACAAACTCAACCACAACCTCAACATTGAAAAACAACAACAACCTCAACATTGAAAAACACCAACAAATTCAACAACAACCTCAACATTGAAAAACACCAACAAATTCAACAACAACGTCAACATTGAAAAACAACAACAACCTCAACATTGAAAAACACCAACAAATTCAACAACAACCTCAACATTGAATAACAACAACAACCTCAACATTGAAAAACACCAACAAATTCAACAACAACCTCAACATTGAAAACCACTAACAAATTCAACAACAACCTCAGCATTGAAAAACAACGACAACCTCAACATTGAAAAACAACAACAACCTCAACATTGAAAAACACCAAAAAATTCAACAACAACTTCAACATTGAAAAACACCAAGAAATTCAACAACAACTTCGAAATTGAAAAACACCAACAAATTCAACAACAACCTCAACATTTAAAAACAACAACAACCTCAACATTGAAAAACACCAACAAATTCAACAACAACCTCAACATTGAAAAACAACAACAACCTCAACATTGAAAAACACCAACAAATTCAACAACAACCTCAACATTTAAAAACACCAACAAATTCAACAACAACTTCAACATTGAAAAACAACAACAATCTCAACATTGAAAAACACCAACAAATTCAACAAAAACCTCAACATTGAAAAACAGCAACAACCTCAACATTGAAAAACACCAACAAATTCAAGAACAACCTCAACATTGAAAAACACCAACAAATTCAACAACAACCTCAACATTGAAAAACACCAACAAATTCAACAACAAACTCAACATTGAAAAACAACAACAAATTCAACAACAACCTCAACATTGAAAAACAACAACAACCTCAACATTGAAAAACACCAACAAATTCAACAACAACCTCAACAATGAAAAACAACAACAACCTCAACATTGAAAAACACCAACAAATTCAACAACAACCTCAACATTGAAAAACACCAACAAACTCAACAACAACCTCAACATTGAAAAACAACAATAACCTCAACATTGAAAAACACCAACAAATTCAACAACAACCTCAACATTGAAAAACACCAACAAATTCAACAACAATCTCAACATTGAAAAACACCAACCTCAACATTGAAAAACACCAACAAATTCAACAACAACCTCAACATTGAAAAACAACAACAACCTCAACATTGAAAAACACCAACAAATTCAAGAACAACCTCAACATTGAAAAACAACAACAACCTCAACATTGAAAAACACCAACAAATTCAACAACAACCTCAACATTGAAAAACACCAACAAACTCAACAACATCCTCAACATTGAAAAACAACAACAACCTCAACATTGAAAAACACCAACAAATTCAACAACAACCTCAACATTGAAAAACACCAACAAATTCAACAACAACCTCAACATTGAAAAACACCAACAACCTCAACATTGAAAAACACCAACAAATTCAACAACAAACTAAACATTGAATAAGAACAACAACCTCAACATTGAAAAACACCAACAAATTCAACAACAACCTCAACATTGAAAAACAACAACAAACTCAACATTGAAAAACAACAACAAATTCAACAACAACCTCAACATTGAAAAACAACAACAACCTCAACATTGAAAAACACCAACAAATTCACCAACAACTTCAACATTGAAAAACACCAACAAATTCAACAACAACCTCAACATTGAAAAACAACAACAACCTCAACATTGAAAAACACCAACAAATTCAACAACAACCTCAACATTGAAAAACAACAACAACCTCAACATTGAAAAACACCAACAAATTCAACAACAACCTCAACATTGAAAAACACCAACAAATTCAACAACAACCTCAACATTGAAAAACAACAACAACCTCAACATTGAAAAACACCAACAAATTCAACAACAACCTCAACATTGAAAAACAACAACAGCCTCAACATTGAAAAACACCAACAAATTCAACAACAACCTCAACATAGTAAAACAACAACAACCTCAACATTGAAAAACACCAACAAATTCAACAACAACCTCAACATTGAAAAACAACAACAAACTCAACATTGAAAAACACCAACAAATTCAACAACAACCTCAACATTGAAAAACAACAACAACCTCAACAATGAAAAACACCAACAAATTCAACAACAACTTCAACATTGAAAAACACCAACAAATTCAACAACAACCTCAACATTGAAAAACAACAACAACCTCAACATTGAAAAACACCAACAAATTCAACAACAACCTCAACATTGAAAAACACCAACAAATTCAACAATAACCTCAACATTGAAAAACAACAACAACCTCAACATTGAAAAACACCAACAAATTCAACAACAACCTCAACATTGAAAAACAACAACAACCTCAACATTGAAAAACACCAACAAATTCAACAACAACCTCAACATTGAAAAACAACAACAGCCTCAACATTGAAAAACACCAACAAATTCAACAACAACCTCAACATTGAAAAACACCATAAATTCAACAACAACCTCAACATTGAAAAACACCAGCAACCTCAACATTGAAAAACACCAACAAATTCAACAACAAACTCAACATTGAAAAACAACAACAACCTCAACATTGAAAAACACCAACAGATTCAACAACAACCTCAACATTGAAAAACAACAACAAACTCAACATTGAAAAACACCAACAAATTCAACAACAACCTCAACATTGAAAAACAACAACAACCTCAACATTGAAAAACACCAACAAATTCAACAACAACTTCAACATTGAAAAACACCAACAAATTCAACAACAACCTCAACATTGAAAAACAACAACAACCTCAACATTGAAAAACACCAACAAATTCAACAACAACCTCAACATTGAAAAACAACAACAAATTCAACAACAACCTCAGCATTGAAAAAGAACAACAACCTCAACGTTGAAAAACACCAACAAATTCAACAACAACCTCAACATTGAAAAACAACAACAACCTCAACATTGAAAAACACCAACAAATTCAACAAAAACTTCAACATTGAAAAACACCAACAATTTCAACAACAACCTCGAAATTGAAAAAACACCAACAAATTCAACAACAACCTCAACATTTTAAAACAACAACAACCTCAACATTGAAAAACACCAACAAATTCAACAACAACCTCAAGATTGAAAAACACCAACAAATTCAACAACAACCTCAACATTGAAAAACACCAACAAACTCAACCACAACCTCAACATTGAAAAACAACAACAACCTCATCATTGAAAAACACCAACAAATTCAACAACAACCTCAACATTGAAAAACACCAACAAATTCAACAACAACCTCAACATTGAAAAACAACAACAACCTCAACATTGAAAAACACCAACAAATTCAACAACAACCTCAAAATTGAATAACAACAACAACCTCAACATTGAAAAACACCAACAAATTCAACAACAACCTCAACATTGAAAACCACCAACAAATTCAACAACAACCTCAGCATTGAAAAACAACAACAACCTCAACATTGAAAAACAACAACAACCTCAACATTGAAAAACACCAACAAATTCAACAACAACCTCAACATTGAAAAACACCAACAAATTCAACAACAACCTCAACATTGAAAAACACCAACAACCTCAACATTGAAAAACACCAACAAATTCAACAACAACCTCAACATTGAAAAACAACAACAACCTCAACATTGAAAGACACCAACAAATTCAACAACATATTCAACATTGAAAAACAACAACTACCTCAACATTGAAAAACACCAACAAATTCAACTACAACCTCAACATTGAAAAACAACAACAACCTCAACATTGAAAAACACCAACAAATTCAACAACAACCTCAACATTGAAAAACACCATAAATTCAACAACAACCTCAACATTGAAAAACACCAACAACCTCAACATTGAAAAACACCAACAAATTCAACAACAAACTCAACATTGAAAAACAACAACAACCTCAACATTGAAGAACACCAACATATTCAACAACAACCTCAACATTGAAAAACAACAACAAACTCAACATTGAAAAACACCAACAAATTCAACAACAACCTCAACATTGAAAAACAACAACAACCTCAACATTGAAAAACACCAACAAATTCAACAACAACTTCAACATTGAAAAACACCAACAAATTCAACAACAACCTCAACATTGAAAAACAACAACAACCTCAACATTGAAAAACACCAACAAATTCAACAACAACCTCAACATTGAAAAACAACAACAACCTCAACATTGAAAAACACCAACAAATTCAACAACAACCTCAACGTTGAAAAACACCAACAAATTCAACAACAACCTCAACATTGAAAAACAACAACATCCTCAACATTGAAAAACACCAACAAATTCAACAAAAACTTCAACATTGAAAAACACCAACAATTTCAACAACAACCTCGAAATAGAAAAACACCAACAAATTCAACAACAACTTCAACATTGAAAAATACCAACAAATTCAACAACAACATCGACATTGAAAAACACCATCAAATTCAACAACAACATCAACATTGAAAAACACCAACAACCTCAAAATTGAAAAAACACCAACAAATTCAACAACAACCTCAACATTGAAAAACAGCAACAACCTCAACATTGAAAAACACCAACAAATTCAAGAACAACCTCAACATTGAAAAACACCAACAAATTCAACAACAACCTCAACATTGAAAAACACCAACAAATTCAACAACAAACTCAACATTGAAAAACAACAACAAATTCAACAACAACCTCAACATTGAAAAACAACAACAACCTCAACATTGAAAAACACCAACAAATTCAACAACAACCTCAACAATGAAAAACAACAACAACCTCAACATTGAAAAACACCAACAAATTCAACAACAACCTCAACATTGAAAAACACCAACAAACTCAACAACAACCTCAACATTGAAAAACAACAATAACCTCAACATTGAAAAACACCAACAAATTCAACAACAACCTCAACATTGAAAAACACCAACAAATTCAACAACAATCTCAACATTGAAAAACACCAACCTCAACATTGAAAAACACCAACAAATTCAACAACAACCTCAACATTGAAAAACAACAACAACCTCAACATTGAAAAACACCAACAAATTCAAGAACAACCTCAACATTGAAAAACAACAACAACCTCAACATTGAAAAACACCAACAAATTCAACAACAACCTCAACATTGAAAAACACCAACAAACTCAACAACAACCTCAACATTGAAAAACAACAACAACCTCAACATTGAAAAACACCAACAAATTCAACAACAACCTCAACATTGAAAAACACCAACAAATTCAACAACAACCTCAACATTGAAAAACACCAACAACCTCAACATTGAAAAACACCAACAAATTCAACAACAAACTAAACATTGAATAAGAACAACAACCTCAACATTGAAAAACACCAACAAATTCAACAACAACCTCAACATTGAAAAACAACAACAAACTCAACATTGAAAAACAACAACAAATTCAACAACAACCTCAACATTGAAAAACAACAACAACCTCAACATTGAAAAACACCAACAAATTCACCAACAACTTCAACATTGAAAAACACCAACAAATTCAACAACAACCTCAACATTGAAAAACAACAACAACCTCAACATTGAAAAACACCAACAAATTCAACAACAACCTCAACATTGAAAAACAACAACAACCTCAACATTGAAAAACACCAACAAATTCAACAACAACCTCAACATTGAAAAACACCAACAAATTCAACAACAACCTCAACATTGAAAAACAACAACAACCTCAACATTGAAAAACACCAACAAATTCAACAACAACCTCAACATTGAAAAACAACAACAGCCTCAACATTGAAAAACACCAACAAATTCAACAACAACCTCAACATAGTAAAACAACAACAACCTCAACATTGAAAAACACCAACAAATTCAACAACAACCTCAACATTGAAAAACAACAACAAACTCAACATTGAAAAACACCAACAAATTCAACAACAACCTCAACATTGAAAAACAACAACAACCTCAACATTGAAAAACACCAACAAATTCAACAACAACTTCAACATTGAAAAACACCAACAAATTCAACAACAACCTCAACATTGAAAAACAACAACAACCTCAACATTGAAAAACACCAACAAATTCAACAACAACCTCAACATTGAAAAACACCAACAAATTCAACAATAACCTCAACATTGAAAAACAACAACAACCTCAACATTGAAAAACACCAACAAATTCAACAACAACCTCAACATTGAAAAACAACAACAACCTCAACATTGAAAAACACCAACAAATTCAACAACAACCTCAGCATTGAAAAACAACAACAACCTCAACATTGAAAAACACCAACAAATTCAACAACAACCTCAACATTGAAAAACACCATAAATTCAACAACAACCTCAACATTGAAAAACACCAGCAACCACAACATTGAAAAACACCAACAAATTCAACAACAAACTCAACATTGAAAAACAACAACAACCTCAACATTGAAAAACACCAACAGATTCAACAACAACCTCAACATTGAAAAACAACAACAAACTCAACATTGAAAAACACCAACAAATTCAACAACAACCTCAACATTGAAAAACAACAACAACCTCAACATTGAAAAACACCAACAAATTCAACAACAACTTCAACATTGAAAAACACCAACAAATTCAACAACAACCTCAACATTGAAAAACAACAACAACCTCAACATTGAAAAACACCAACAAATTCAACAACAACCTCAACATTGAAAAACAACAACAAATTCAACAACAACCTCAGCATTGAAAAAGAACAACAACCTCAACGTTGAAAAACACCAACAAATTCAACAACAACCTCAACATTGAAAAACAACAACAACCTCAACATTGAAAAACACCAACAAATTCAACAAAAACTTCAACATTGAAAAACACCAACAATTTCAACAACAACCTCGAAATTGAAAAAACACCAACAAATTCAACAACAACCTCAACATTTTAAAACAACAACAACCTCAACATTGAAAAACACCAACAAATTCAACAACAACCTCAAGATTGAAAAACACCAACAAATTCAACAACAACCTCAACATTGAAAAACACCAACAAACTCAACCACAACCTCAACATTGAAAAACAACAACAACCTCATCATTGAAAAACACCAACAAATTCAACAACAACCTCAACATTGAAAAACACCAACAAATTCAACAACAACCTCAACATTGAAAAACAACAACAACCTCAACATTGAAAAACACCAACAAATTCAACAACAACCTCAAAATTGAATAACAACAACAACCTCAACATTGAAAAACACCAACAAATTCAACAACAACCTCAACATTGAAAACCACCAACAAATTCAACAACAACCTCAGCATTGAAAAACAACAACAACCTCAACATTGAAAAACAACAACAACCTCAACATTGAAAAACACCAACAAATTCAACAACAACCTCAACATTGAAAAACACCAACAAATTCAACAACAACCTCAACATTGAAAAACACCAACAACCTCAACATTGAAAAACACCAACAAATTCAACAACAACCTCAACATTGAAAAACAACAACAACCTCAACATTGAAAGACACCAACAAATTCAACAACATATTCAACATTGAAAAACAACAACTACCTCAACATTGAAAAACACCAACAAATTCAACTACAACCTCAACATTGAAAAACAACAACAACCTCAACATTGAAAAACACCAACAAATTCAACAACAACCTCAACATTGAAAAACACCATAAATTCAACAACAACCTCAACATTGAAAAACACCAACAACCTCAACATTGAAAAACACCAACAAATTCAACAACAAACTCAACATTGAAAAACAACAACAACCTCAACATTGAAGAACACCAACATATTCAACAACAACCTCAACATTGAAAAACAACAACAAACTCAACATTGAAAAACACCAACAAATTCAACAACAACCTCAACATTGAAAAACAACAACAACCTCAACATTGAAAAACACCAACAAATTCAACAACAACTTCAACATTGAAAAACACCAACAAATTCAACAACAACCTCAACATTGAAAAACAACAACAACCTCAACATTGAAAAACACCAACAAATTCAACAACAACCTCAACATTGAAAAACAACAACAACCTCAACATTGAAAAACACCAACAAATTCAACAACAACCTCAACGTTGAAAAACACCAACAAATTCAACAACAACCTCAACATTGAAAAACAACAACATCCTCAACATTGAAAAACACCAACAAATTCAACAAAAACTTCAACATTGAAAAACACCAACAATTTCAACAACAACCTCGAAATAGAAAAACACCAACAAATTCAACAACAACTTCAACATTGAAAAATACCAACAAATTCAACAACAACATCGACATTGAAAAACACCATCAAATTCAACAACAACATCAACATTGAAAAACACCAACAACCTCAAAATTGAAAAAACACCAACAAATTCAACAACAACCTCAACATTTAAAAACACCAACAACCTCAAAATTGAAAAAACACCAACAAATTCAACAACAACCTCAAGATTGAAAAACACCAACAAATTCAACAACAACCTCAACATTGAAAAACACCAACAAATTCAACCACAACCTCAATATTGAAAAACAACAACAACCTCAACATTGAAAAACACCAACAAATTCAACAACAACCTCAACATTGAAAAACAACAACAAATTCAACAACAACCTCAACATTGAAAAACAACAACAACCTCAACATTGAAAAACACCAACAAATTCAACAACAACCTCAAAATTGAATAACAACAACAACCTCAACATTGAAAAACACCAACAAATTCAACAACAACCTCAACATTGAAAAAACACCAACAAATTCAACAACAAACTCAACATTGAAAAACAACAACAAATTCAACAACAACCTCAACATTGAAAAACAACAACAACCTCAACATTGAAAAACACCAACAAATTCAACAACAACCTCAACAATGAAAAACAACAACAACCTCAACATTGAAAAACACCAACAAATTCAACAACAACCTCAACATTGAAAAACACCAACAAACTCAACAACAACCTCAACATTGAAAAACAACAATAACCTCAACATTGAAAAACACCAACAAATTCAACAACAACCTCAACATTGAAAAACACCAACAAATTCAACAACAATCTCAACATTGAAAAACACCAACCTCAACATTGAAAAACACCAACAAATTCAACAACAACCTCAACATTGAAAAACAACAACAACCTCAACATTGAAAAACACCAACAAATTCAAGAACAACCTCAACATTGAAAAACAACAACAACCTCAACATTGAAAAACACCAACAAATTCAACAACAACCTCAACATTGAAAAACACCAACAAACTCAACAACAACCTCAACATTGAAAAACAACAACAACCTCAACATTGAAAAACACCAACAAATTCAACAACAACCTCAACATTGAAAAACACCAACAAATTCAACAACAACCTCAACATTGAAAAACACCAACAACCTCAACATTGAAAAACACCAACAAATTCAACAACAAACTAAACATTGAATAAGAACAACAACCTCAACATTGAAAAACACCAACAAATTCAACAACAACCTCAACATTGAAAAACAACAACAAACTCAACATTGAAAAACAACAACAAATTCAACAACAACCTCAACATTGAAAAACAACAACAACCTCAACATTGAAAAACACCAACAAATTCACCAACAACTTCAACATTGAAAAACACCAACAAATTCAACAACAACCTCAACATTGAAAAACAACAACAACCTCAACATTGAAAAACACCAACAAATTCAACAACAACCTCAACATTGAAAAACAACAACAACCTCAACATTGAAAAACACCAACAAATTCAACAACAACCTCAACATTGAAAAACACCAACAAATTCAACAACAACCTCAACATTGAAAAACAACAACAACCTCAACATTGAAAAACACCAACAAATTCAACAACAACCTCAACATTGAAAAACAACAACAGCCTCAACATTGAAAAACACCAACAAATTCAACAACAACCTCAACATAGTAAAACAACAACAACCTCAACATTGAAAAACACCAACAAATTCAACAACAACCTCAACATTGAAAAACAACAACAAACTCAACATTGAAAAACACCAACAAATTCAACAACAACCTCAACATTGAAAAACAACAACAACCTCAACATTGAAAAACACCAACAAATTCAACAACAACTTCAACATTGAAAAACACCAACAAATTCAACAACAACCTCAACATTGAAAAACAACAACAACCTCAACATTGAAAAACACCAACAAATTCAACAACAACCTCAACATTGAAAAACACCAACAAATTCAACAATAACCTCAACATTGAAAAACAACAACAACCTCAACATTGAAAAACACCAACAAATTCAACAACAACCTCAACATTGAAAAACAACAACAACCTCAACATTGAAAAACACCAACAAATTCAACAACAACCTCAGCATTGAAAAACAACAACAACCTCAACATTGAAAAACACCAACAAATTCAACAACAACCTCAACATTGAAAAACACCATAAATTCAACAACAACCTCAACATTGAAAAACACCAGCAACCTCAACATTGAAAAACACCAACAAATTCAACAACAAACTCAACATTGAAAAACAACAACAACCTCAACATTGAAAAACACCAACAGATTCAACAACAACCTCAACATTGAAAAACAACAACAAACTCAACATTGAAAAACACCAACAAATTCAACAACAACCTCAACATTGAAAAACAACAACAACCTCAACATTGAAAAACACCAACAAATTCAACAACAACTTCAACATTGAAAAACACCAACAAATTCAACAACAACCTCAACATTGAAAAACAACAACAACCTCAACATTGAAAAACACCAACAAATTCAACAACAACCTCAACATTGAAAAACAACAACAAATTCAACAACAACCTCAGCATTGAAAAAGAACAACAACCTCAACGTTGAAAAACACCAACAAATTCAACAACAACCTCAACATTGAAAAACAACAACAACCTCAACATTGAAAAACACCAACAAATTCAACAAAAACTTCAACATTGAAAAACACCAACAATTTCAACAACAACCTCGAAATTGAAAAAACACCAACAAATTCAACAACAACCTCAACATTTTAAAACAACAACAACCTCAACATTGAAAAACACCAACAAATTCAACAACAACCTCAAGATTGAAAAACACCAACAAATTCAACAACAACCTCAACATTGAAAAACACCAACAAACTCAACCACAACCTCAACATTGAAAAACAACAACAACCTCATCATTGAAAAACACCAACAAATTCAACAACAACCTCAACATTGAAAAACACCAACAAATTCAACAACAACCTCAACATTGAAAAACAACAACAACCTCAACATTGAAAAACACCAACAAATTCAACAACAACCTCAAAATTGAATAACAACAACAACCTCAACATTGAAAAACACCAACAAATTCAACAACAACCTCAACATTGAAAACCACCAACAAATTCAACAACAACCTCAGCATTGAAAAACAACAACAACCTCAACATTGAAAAACAACAACAACCTCAACATTGAAAAACACCAACAAATTCAACAACAACCTCAACATTGAAAAACACCAACAAATTCAACAACAACCTCAACATTGAAAAACACCAACAACCTCAACATTGAAAAACACCAACAAATTCAACAACAACCTCAACATTGAAAAACAACAACAACCTCAACATTGAAAGACACCAACAAATTCAACAACATATTCAACATTGAAAAACAACAACTACCTCAACATTGAAAAACACCAACAAATTCAACTACAACCTCAACATTGAAAAACAACAACAACCTCAACATTGAAAAACACCAACAAATTCAACAACAACCTCAACATTGAAAAACACCATAAATTCAACAACAACCTCAACATTGAAAAACACCAACAACCTCAACATTGAAAAACACCAACAAATTCAACAACAAACTCAACATTGAAAAACAACAACAACCTCAACATTGAAGAACACCAACATATTCAACAACAACCTCAACATTGAAAAACAACAACAAACTCAACATTGAAAAACACCAACAAATTCAACAACAACCTCAACATTGAAAAACAACAACAACCTCAACATTGAAAAACACCAACAAATTCAACAACAACTTCAACATTGAAAAACACCAACAAATTCAACAACAACCTCAACATTGAAAAACAACAACAACCTCAACATTGAAAAACACCAACAAATTCAACAACAACCTCAACATTGAAAAACAACAACAACCTCAACATTGAAAAACACCAACAAATTCAACAACAACCTCAACGTTGAAAAACACCAACAAATTCAACAACAACCTCAACATTGAAAAACAACAACATCCTCAACATTGAAAAACACCAACAAATTCAACAAAAACTTCAACATTGAAAAACACCAACAATTTCAACAACAACCTCGAAATAGAAAAACACCAACAAATTCAACAACAACTTCAACATTGAAAAATACCAACAAATTCAACAACAACATCGACATTGAAAAACACCATCAAATTCAACAACAACATCAACATTGAAAAACACCAACAACCTCAAAATTGAAAAAACACCAACAAATTCAACAACAACCTCAACATTTAAAAACAACAACAACCTCAACATTGAAAAACACCAACAAATTCAACAACAACCTCAAGATTGAAAAACACCAACAAATTCAACAACAACCTCAACATTGAAAAACACCAACAAATTCAACCACAACCTCAATATTGAAAAACAACAACAACCTCAACATTGAAAAACACCAACAAATTCAACAACAACCTCAACATTGAAAAACAACAACAAATTCAACAACAACCTCAACATTGAAAAACAACAACAACCTCAACATTGAAAAACACCAACAAATTCAACAACAACCTCAAAATTGAATAACAACAACAACCTCAACATTGAAAAACACCAACAAATTCAACAACAACCTCAACATTGAAAACCACCTACAAATTCAACAACAACCTCAGCATTGAAAAACAACAACAACCTCAACATTGAAAAACAACAACAACCTCAACATTGAAAAACACCAACAAATTCAACAACAACCTCAACATTGAAAAGCACCAACAAATTCAACAACAACCTCAACATTGAAAAACACCAACAACCTCAACAGTGAAAAACACCAACAAATTCAACAACAACCTCAACATTGAAAAACAACAACAACCTCAACATTGAAAAACACCAACAAATTCAACAACAACCTCAACATTGAAAAACAACAACAACCTCAACATTGATAAACACCAACAAATTCAACAACAACCTCAACATTGAAAAACAAGAACAACCTCAACATTGAAAAACACCAACAAATTCAACAACAACCTCAACATTGAAAAACACCATAAATTCAACAACAACCTCAACATTGAAAAACACCAACAACCTCAACATTGAAAAACACCAACAAATTCAACAACAAACTCAACATTGAAAAACAACAACAACCTCAACATTGAAAAACACCAACATATTCAACAACAACCTCAACATTGAAAAACAACAACAAACTCAACATTGAAAAACACCAACAAATTCAACCACAACCTCAACATTGAAAAACAACAACAACCTCAACATTGAAAACCACCAACAAATTCAACAACAACTTCAACATTGAAAAACACCAACAAATTCAACAACAACCTCAACATTGAAAAACAACAACAACCTCAACATTGAAAAACACCAACAAATTCAACAACAACCTCAACATTGAAAAACAACAACAACCTCAACATTGAAAAACACCAACAAATTCAACAACAACCTCAACATTGAAAAACAACAACAAATTCAACAACAACCTCAGCATTGAAAAAGAACAACAACCTCAACATTGAAAAACACCAACAAATTCAACAACAACCTCAACATTGAAAACCACCAACAAATTCAACAACAACTTCAACATTGAAAAACACCAACAAATTCAACAACAACCTCAACATTGAAAAACAACAACAACCTCAACATTGAAAAACACCAACAAATTCAACAACAACCTCAACATTGAAAAACAACAACAACCTCAACATTGAAAAACACCAACAAACTCAACAACAACCTCAACATTTTAAAACAACAACAACCTCAACATTGAAAAACACCAACAAATTCAACAACAACCTCAACATTGAAAAACACCAACAAATTCAACAATAACCTCAACATTGAAAAACAACAACAACCTCAACATTGAAAAACACCAACAAATTCAACAACAACCTCAACATTGAAAAACAACAACAACCTCAACATTGAAAAACACCAACAAATTCAACAACAACCTCAACATTGAAAAACAACAACAACCTCAACATTGAAAAACACCAACAAATTCAACAACAACCTCAACATTGAAAAACACCATAAATTCAACAAAAACCTCAACATTGAAAAACACCAGCAACCTCAACATTGAAAAACACCAACAAATTCAACAACAAACTCAACATTGAAAAACAACAACAACCTCAACATTGAAAAACACCAACAGATTCAACAACAACCTCAACATTGAAAAACAACAACAAACTCAACATTGAAAAACACCAACAAATTCAACAACAACCTCAACATTGAAAAACAACAACAACCTCAACATTGAAAAACACCAACAAATTCAACAACAACTTCAACATTGAAAAACACCAACAAATTCAACAACAACCTCAACATTGAAAAACAACAACAACCTCAACATTGAAAAACACCAACAAATTCAACAACAACCTCAACATTGAAAAACAACAACAAATTCAACAACAACCTCAGCATTGAAAAAGAACAACAACCTCAACGTTGAAAAACACCAACAAATTCAACAACAACCTCAACATTGAAAAACAACAACAACCTCAACATTGAAAAACACCAACAAATTCAACAAAAACTTCAACATTGAAAAACACCAACAATTTCAACAACAACCTCGAAATTGAAAAAACACCAACAAATTCAACAACAACCTCAACATTTTAAAACAACAACAACCTCAACATTGAAAAACACCAACAAATTCAACAACAACCTCAAGATTGAAAAACACCAACAAATTCAACAACAACCTCAACATTGAAAAACACCAACAAACTCAACCACAACCTCAACATTGAAAAACAACAACAACCTCATCATTGAAAAACACCAACAAATTCAACAACAACCTCAACATTGAAAAACACCAACAAATTCAACAACAACCTCAACATTGAAAAACAACAACAACCTCAACATTGAAAAACACCAACAAATTCAACAACAACCTCAAAATTGAATAACAACAACAACCTCAACATTGAAAAACACCAACAAATTCAACAACAACCTCAACATTGAAAACCACCAACAAATTCAACAACAACCTCAACATTGAAAAACACCAACAAACTCAACCACAACCTCAACATTGAAAAACAACAACAACCTCATCATTGAAAAACACCAACAAATTCAACAACAACCTCAACATTGAAAAACACCAACAAATTCAACAACAACCTCAACATTGAAAAACAACAACGACCTCAACATTGAAAAACACCAACAAATTCAACAACAACCTCAAAATTGAATAACAACAACAACCTCAACATTGAAAAACACCAACAAATTCAACAACAACCTCAACATTGAAAACCACCAACAAATTCAACAACAACCTCAGCATTGAAAAACAACAACAACCTCAACATTGAAAAACAACAACAACCTCAACATTGAAAAACACCAACAAATTCAACAACAACCTCAACATTGAAAAACACCAACAAATTCAACAACAACCTCAACATTGAAAAACTCCAACAACCTCAACATTGAAAAACACCAACAAATTCAACAACAACCTCAACATTGAAAAACAACAACAACCTCAACATTGAAAGACACCAACAAATTCAACAACATATTCAACATTGAAAAACAACAACAACCTCAACATTGAAAAACACCAAAAAATTCAACTACAACCTCAACATTGAAAAACAACAACAACCTCAACATTGAAAAACACCAACAAATTCAACAACAACCTCAACATTGAAAAACACCATAAATTCAACAACACTCTCAACATTGAAAAACACCAACAACCTCAACATTGAAAAACACCAACAAATTCAACAACAAACTCAACATTGAAAAACAACAACAACCTCACCATTGAAGAACACCAACATATTCAACAACAACCTCAACATTGAAAAACAACAACAAACTCAACATTGAAAAACACCAACAAATTCAACAACAACCTCAACATTGAAAAACAACAACAACCTCAACATTGAAAAACACCAACAAATTCAACAACAACTTCAACATTGAAAAACACCAACAAATTCAACAACAACCTCAACATTGAAAAACAACAACAACCTCAACATTGAAAAACACCAACAAATTCAACAACAACCTCAACATTGAAAAACAACAACAACCTCAACATTGAAAAACACCAACAAATTCAACAACAACCTCAACGTTGAAAAACACCAACAAATTCAACAACAACCTGAACATTGAAAAACAACAACATCCTCAACATTGAAAAACACCAACAAATTCAACAAAAACTTCAACATTGAAAAACACCAACAATTTCAACAACAACCTCGAAATAGAAAAACACCAACAAATTCAACAACAACTTCAACATTGAAAAATACCAACAAATTCAACAACAACATCGACATTGAAAAACACCATCAAATTCAACAACAACATCAACATTGAAAAACACCAACAACCTCAAAATTGAAAAAACACCAACAAATTCAACAACAACCTCAACATTTAAAAACAACAACAACCTCAACATTGAAAAACACCAACAAATTCAACAACAACCTCAAGATTGAAAAACACCAACAAATTCAACAACAACCTCAACATTGAAAAACACCAACAAATTCAACCACAACCTCAACATTGAAAAACAACAACAACCTCAACATTGAAAAACACCAACAAATTCAACAACAACCTCAACATTGAAAAACAACAACAAATTCAACAACAACCTCAACATTGAAAAACAACAACAACCTCAACATTGAAAAACACCAACAAATTCAACAACAACCTCAAAATTGAATAACAACAACAACCTCAACATTGAAAAACACCAACAAATTCAACAACAACCTCAACATTGAAAACCACCAACAAATTCAACAACAACCTCAGCATTGAAAAACAACAACAACCTCAACATTGAAAAACAACAACAACCTCAACATTGAAAAACACCAACAAATTCAACAACAACCTCAACATTGAAAAGCACCAACAAATTCAACAACAACCTCAACATTGAAAAACACCAACAACCTCAACAGTGAAAAACACCAACAAATTCAACAACAACCTCAACATTGAAAAACAACAACAACCTCAACATTGAAAAACACCAACAAATTCAACAACAACCTCAACATTGAAAAACAACAACAACCTCAACATTGAAAAACACCAACAAATTCAACAACAACCTCAACATTGAAAAACAAGAACAACCTCAACATTGAAAAACACCAACAAATTCAACAACAACCTCAACATTGAAAAACACCATAAATTCAACAACAACCTCAACATTGAAAAACACCAACAACCTCAACATTGAAAAACACCAACAAATTCAACAACAAACTCAACATTGAAAAACAACAACAACCTCAACATTGAAAAACACCAACATATTCAACAACAACCTCAACATTGAAAAACAACAACAAACTCAACATTGAAAAACACCAACAAATTCAACAACAACCTCAACATTGAAAAACAACAACAACCTCAACATTGAAAACCACCAACAAATTCAACAACAACTTCAACATTGAAAAACACCAACAAATTCAACAACAACCTCAACATTGAAAAACAACAACAACCTCAACATTGAAAAACACCAACAAATTCAACAACAACCTCAACATTGAAAAACACCATAAATTCAACAACACTCTCAACATTGAAAAACACCAACAACCTCAACATTGAAAAACACCAACAAATTCAACAACAAACTCAACATTGAAAAACAACAACAACCTCACCATTGAAGAACACCAACATATTCAACAACAACCTCAACATTGAAAAACAACAACAAACTCAACATTGAAAAACACCAACAAATTCAACAACAACCTCAACATTGAAAAACAACAACAACCTCAACATTGAAAAACACCAACAAATTCAACAACAACTTCAACATTGAAAAACACCAACAAATTCAACAACAACCTCAACATTGAAAAACAACAACAACCTCAACATTGAAAAACACCAACAAATTCAACAACAACCTCAACATTGAAAAACAACAACAACCTCAACATTGAAAAACACCAACAAATTCAACAACAACCTCAACGTTGAAAAACACCAACAAATTCAACAACAACCTGAACATTGAAAAACAACAACATCCTCAACATTGAAAAACACCAACAAATTCAACAAAAACTTCAACATTGAAAAACACCAACAATTTCAACAACAACCTCGAAATAGAAAAACACCAACAAATTCAACAACAACTTCAACATTGAAAAATACCAACAAATTCAACAACAACATCGACATTGAAAAACACCATCAAATTCAACAACAACATCAACATTGAAAAACACCAACAACCTCAAAATTGAAAAAACACCAACAAATTCAACAACAACCTCAACATTTAAAAACAACAACAACCTCAACATTGAAAAACACCAACAAATTCAACAACAACCTCAAGATTGAAAAACACCAACAAATTCAACAACAACCTCAACATTGAAAAACACCAACAAATTCAACCACAACCTCAACATTGAAAAACAACAACAACCTCAACATTGAAAAACACCAACAAATTCAACAACAACCTCAACATTGAAAAACAACAACAAATTCAACAACAACCTCAACATTGAAAAACAACAACAACCTCAACATTGAAAAACACCAACAAATTCAACAACAACCTCAAAATTGAATAACAACAACAACCTCAACATTGAAAAACACCAACAAATTCAACAACAACCTCAACATTGAAAACCACCAACAAATTCAACAACAACCTCAGCATTGAAAAACAACAACAACCTCAACATTGAAAAACAACAACAACCTCAACATTGAAAAACACCAACAAATTCAACAACAACCTCAACATTGAAAAGCACCAACAAATTCAACAACAACCTCAACATTGAAAAACACCAACAACCTCAACAGTGAAAAACACCAACAAATTCAACAACAACCTCAACATTGAAAAACAACAACAACCTCAACATTGAAAAACACCAACAAATTCAACAACAACCTCAACATTGAAAAACAACAACAACCTCAACATTGAAAAACACCAACAAATTCAACAACAACCTCAACATTGAAAAACAAGAACAACCTCAACATTGAAAAACACCAACAAATTCAACAACAACCTCAACATTGAAAAACACCATAAATTCAACAACAACCTCAACATTGAAAAACACCAACAACCTCAACATTGAAAAACACCAACAAATTCAACAACAAACTCAACATTGAAAAACAACAACAACCTCAACATTGAAAAACACCAACATATTCAACAACAACCTCAACATTGAAAAACAACAACAAACTCAACATTGAAAAACACCAACAAATTCAACAACAACCTCAACATTGAAAAACAACAACAACCTCAACATTGAAAACCACCAACAAATTCAACAACAACTTCAACATTGAAAAACACCAACAAATTCAACAACAACCTCAACATTGAAAAACAACAACAACCTCAACATTGAAAAACACCAACAAATTCAACAACAACCTCAACATTGAAAAACAACAACAACCTCAACATTGAAAAACACCAACAAATTCAACAACAACCTCAACATTGAAAAACAACAACAAATTCAACAACAACCTCAGCATTGAAAAAGAACAACAACCTCAACATTGAAAAACACCAACAAATTCAACAACAACCTCAACATTGAAAAACAACAACAACCTCAACATTGAAAAACACCAACAAATTCAACAAAAACTTCAACATTGAAAAACACCAACAATTTCAACAACAACCTCGAAATAGAAAAACACCAACAAATTCAACAACAACTTCAACATTGAAAAATACCAACAAATTCAACAACAACCTCGACATTGAAAAACACCATCAAATTTAACAACAACATCAACATTGAAAAACACCAACAACCTCAAAATTGAAAAAACACCAACAAATTCAACAACAACCTCAACATTTAAAAACAACAACAACCTCAACATTGAAAAACACCAACAAATTCAACAACAACCTCAAGATTGAAAAACACCAACAAATTCAACAACAACCTCAACATTGAAAAACACCAACAAACTCAACCACAACCTCAACATTGAAAAACAAAAACAACCTCAACATTGAAAAACACCAACAAATTCAACAACAACCTCAACATTGAAAAACACCAACAAATTCAACAACAACCTCAAAATTGAATAACAACAAGAACCTCAACATTGAAAAACACCAACAAATTCAACAACAACCTCAACATTGAAAACCACCAACAAATTCAACAACAACCTCAGCATTGAAAAACAACAACAACCTCAACATTGAAAAACAACAACAACCTCAACATTGAAATACACCAACAAATTCAACAACAACTTCAACATTGAAAAACACCAACAAATTCAACAACAACTTCAACATTGAAAAACACCAACAAATTCAACAACAACCTCAACATTGAAAAACAACAACAACCTCAACATTGAAAAACACCAACAAATTCAACAACAACCTGAACTTTGAAAAACAACAACAACCTCAACATTGAAAAACACCAACAAATTCAACAACAACGTCAACGTTGAAAAACACCAACAAATTCAACAACAACCTCAACATTGAAAAACAACAACATCCTCAACATTGAAAAACACCAACAAATTCAACAAAAACTTCAACATTGAAAAACACCAACAAATTCAACAACAACCTCAACATTGAAAAACAACAACAAATTCAACAACAACCTCAGCATTGAAAAAGAACAACAACCTCAACATTGAAAAACACCAACAAATTCAACAACAACCTCAACATTGAAAAACAACAACAACCTCAACATTGAAAAACACCAACGAATTCAACAAAAACTTCAACATTGAAAAAGACCAACAATTTCAACAACAACCTCGAAATAGAAAAACACCAACAAATTCAACAACAACTTCAACATTGAAAAATACCAACAAATTCAACAACAACCTCGACATTGAAAAAACACCATCAAATTCAACAACAACATCAACATTGAAAAACACCAACAACCTCAAAATTGAAAAAACACCAACAAATTCAACAACAACCTCAACATTTAAAAACAACAACAACCTCAACATTGAAAAACACCAACAAATTCAACAACAACCTCAAGATTGAAAAACACCAACAAATTCAACAACAACCTCAACATTGAAAAACACCAACAAACTCAACCACAACCTCAACATTGAAAAACAACAACAACCTCAACATTGAAAAACACCAACAAATTCAACAACAACCTCAACATTGAAAAACACCAACAAATTCAACAACAACCTCAAAATTGAATAACAACAACAACCTCAACATTGAAAAACACCAACAAATTCAACAACAACCTCAACATTGAAAAACACCAACAAATTCAACAACAAACTCAACATTGAAAAACAACAACAACCTCAACATTGAAGAACACCAACATATTCAACAACAACCTCAACATTGAAAAACAACAACAAACTCAACATTGAAAAACACCAACAAATTCAACAACAACCTCAACATTGAAAAACAACAACAACCTCAACATTGAAAAACACCAACAAATTCAACAACAACTTCAACATTGAAAAACACCAACAAATTCAACAACAACCTCAACATTGAAAAACAACAACAACCTCAACATTGAAAAACACCAACAAATTCAACAACAACCTCAACATTGAAAAACAACAACAACCTCAACATTGAAAAACACCAACAAATTCAACAACAACCTCAACGTTGAAAAACACCAATAAATTCAACAACAACCTCAACATTGAAAAACAACAACATCCTCAACATTGAAAAACACCAACAAATTCAACAAAAACTTCAACATTGAAAAACACCAACAATTTCAACAACAACCTCGAAATAGAAAAACACCAACAAATTCAACAACAACTTCAACATTGAAAAATACCAACAAATTCAACAACAACATCGACATTGAAAAACACCATCAAATTCAACAACAACATCAACATTGAAAAACACCAACAACCTCAAAATTGAAAAAACACCAACAAATTCAACAACAACCTCAACATTTAAAAACAACAACAACCTCAACATTGAAAAACACCAACAAATTCAACAACAACCTCAAGATTGAAAAACACCAACAAATTCAACAACAACCTCAACATTGAAAAACACCAACAAATTCAACCACAACCTCAACATTGAAAAACAACAACAACCTCAACATTGAAAAACACCAACAAATTCAACAACAACCTCAACATTGAAAAACAACAACAAATTCAACAACAACCTCAACATTGAAAAACAACAACAACCTCAACATTGAAAAACACCAACAAATTCAACAACAACCTCAAAATTGAATAACAACAACAACCTCAACATTGAAAAACACCAACAAATTCAACAACAACCTCAACATTGAAAACCACCAACAAATTCAACAACAACCTCAGCATTGAAAAACAACAACAACCTCAACATTGAAAAACAACAACAACCTCAACATTGAAAAACACCAACAAATTCAACAACAACCTCAACATTGAAAAGCACCAACAAATTCAACAACAACCTCAACATTGAAAAACACCAACAACCTCAACAGTGAAAAACACCAACAAATTCAACAACAACCTCAACATTGAAAAACAACAACAACCTCAACATTGAAAAACACCAACAAATTCAACAACAACCTGAACATTGAAAAACAACAACAACCTCAACATTGAAAAACACCAACAAATTCAACAACAACCTCAACATTGAAAAACAAGAACAACCTCAACATTGAAAAACACCAACAAATTCAACAACAACCTCAACATTGAAAAACACCATAAATTCAACAACAACCTCAACATTGAAAAACACCAACAACCTCAACATTGAAAAACACCAACAAATTCAACAACAAACTCAACATTGAAAAACAACAACAACCTCAACATTGAAAAACACCAACATATTCAACAACAACCTCAACATTGAAAAACAACAACAAACTCAACATTGAAAAACACCAACAAATTCAACAACAACCTCAACATTGAAAAACAACAACAACCTCAACATTGAAAACCACCAACAAATTCAACAACAACTTCAACATTGAAAAACACCAACAAATTCAACAACAACCTCAACATTGAAAAACAACAACAACCTCAACATTGAAAAACACCAACAAATTCAACAACAACCTCAACATTGAAAAACAACAACAACCTCAACATTGAAAAACACCAACAAATTCAACAACAACCTCAACATTGAAAAACAACAACAAATTCAACAACAACCTCAGCATTGAAAAAGAACAACAACCTCAACATTGAAAAACACCAACAAATTCAACAACAACCTCAACATTGAAAAACAACAACAACCTCAACATTGAAAAACACCAACAAATTCAACAAAAACTTCAACATTGAAAAACACCAACAATTTCAACAACAACCTCGAAATAGAAAAAAACCAACAAATTCAACAACAACTTCAACATTGAAAAATACCAACAAATTCAACAACAACCTCGACATTGAAAAACACCATCAAATTTAACAACAACATCAACATTGAAAAACACCAACAACCTCAAAATTGAAAAAACACCAACAAATTCAACAACAACCTCAACATTTAAAAACAACAACAACCTCAACATTGAAAAACACCAACAAATTCAACAACAACCTCAAGATTGAAAAACACCAACAAATTCAACAACAACCTCAACATTGAAAAACACCAACAAACTCAACCACAACCTCAACATTGAAAAACAAAAACAACCTCAACATTGAAAAACACCAACAAATTCAACAACAACCTCAACATTGAAAAACACCAACAAATTCAACAACAACCTCAAAATTGAATAACAACAACAACCTCAACATTGAAAAACACCAACAAATTCAACAACAACCTCAACATTGAAAACCACCAACAAATTCAACAACAACCTCAGCATTGAAAAACAACAACAACCTCAACATTGAAAAACAACAACAACCTCAACATTGAAAAACACCAACAAATTCAACAACAACTTCAACATTGAAAAACACCAACAAATTCAACAACAACTTCAACATTGAAAAACACCAACAAATTCAACAACAACCTCAACATTGAAAAACAACAACAACCTCAACATTGAAAAACACCAACAAATTCAACAACAACCTGAACATTGAAAAACAACAACAACCTCAACATTGAAAAACACCAACAAATTCAACAACAACGTCAACGTTGAAAAACACCAACAAATTCAACAACAACCTAAACATTGAAAAACAACAACATCCTCAACATTGAAAAACACCAACAAATTCAACAAAAACTTCAACATTGAAAAACACCAACAAATTCAACAACAACCTCAACATTGAAAAACAACAACAAATTCAACAACAACCTCAGCATTGAAAAAGAACAACAACCTCAACATTGAAAAACACCAACAAATTCAACAACAACCTCAACATTGAAAAACAACAACAACCTCAACATTGAAAAACACCAACAAATTCAACAAAAACTTCAACATTGAAAAAGACCAACAATTTCAACAACAACCTCGAAATAGAAAAACACCAACAAATTCAACAACAACTTCAACATTGAAAAATACCAACAAATTCAACAACAACCTCGACATTGAAAAACACCATCAAATTCAACAACAACATCAACATTGAAAAACACCAACAACCTCAAAATTGAAAAAACACCAACAAATTCAACAACAACCTCAACATTTAAAAACAACAACAACCTCAACATTGAAAAACACCAACAAATTCAACAACAACCTCAAGATTGAAAAACACCAACAAATTCAACAACAACCTCAACATTGAAAAACACCAACAAACTCAACCACAACCTCAACATTGAAAAACAACAACAACCTCAACATTGAAAAACACCAACAAATTCAACAACAACCTCAACATTGAAAAACACCAACAAATTCAACAACAACCTCAAAATTGAATAACAACAACAACCTCAACATTGAAAAACACCAACAAATTCAACAACAACCTCAACATTGAAAACCACCAACAAATTCAACAACAACCTCAGCATTGAAAAACAACAACAACCTCAACATTGAAAAACAACAACAACCTCAACATTAAAAAACACCAACAAATTCAACAACAACTTCAACATTGAAAAACACCAACAAATTCAACAACAACGTCAACATTGAAAAACACCAACAAATTCAACAACAACCTCAACATTGAAAAACAACAACAACCTCAACATTGAAAAACACCAACAAATTCAACAACAACCTCAACGATGAAAAACACCAACAAATTCAACAACAAGCTCAACATTGAAAAACAACAACATCCTCAACATTGAAAAACACCAACAAATTCAACAAAAACTTCAACATTGAAAAACACCAACAATTTCAACAGCAACGTCGAAATAGAAAAACACCAACAAATTCAACAACAACTTCAACATTGAAAAATACCAACAAATTCAACAACAACCTCGACATTGAAAAACACCATCAAATTCAACAACAACATCAACATTGAAAAACACCAACAACCTCAAAATTGAAAAAACACCAACAAATTCAACAACAACCTCAACATTTAAAAACAACAACAACCTCAACATTGAAAAACACCAACAAATTCAACAACAACCTCAAGATTGAAAAACACCAACAAATTCAACAACAACCTCAACATTGAAAAACACCAACAAACTCAACCACAACCTCAACATTGAAAAACAACAACAACCTCAACATTGAAAAACACCAACAAATTCAACAACAACCTCAACATTGAAAAACAACAACAAATTCAACAACAACCTCAACATTGAAAAACAACAACAACCTCAACATTGAAAAACACCAACAAATTCAACAACAACCTCAAAATTGAATAACAACAACAACCTCAACATTGAAAAACACCAA